>JANZLC010022585.1:0-10895 GCA_026413385.1 Erythroxylum gracilipes
AACTAAAATCCTCAAAATAATATAAACATGTCCCAAAATAATTTAACCATGCCTAATACGAATCGGGGCCCAACAAGAATCGTTAAATTATTATCATTTACCTCGTCTAAAATCGAAGAAAGAATAACTTTCTTAAACTCAGAAACCCTAACATGGATACCATCTTTAAGTATGAACTCGACCGTGTAAACCTTACACATATCGATATCGATAACCCCGAAATCCAACAAGTTCAAAATTAGGAATTCCTTGAAAACAACTGCTCAATTTACATGTACTTACAAGACGCTGTTGCTTTTCTCGAGTCTTCAAGTTTAACAAGCCAGGTTTCGCTGACATTCATGGCGCAGGTTATTTCGGTGAGGGCTTCGAACGCATAAATGGTGGACTGTTCAGTAAAATGTGACCACGATGGCTTTTGTACTCGTATGGGAGTTTGATCAGCGAGTTTTCGTGAGGTGAAGGAGGAGCTGACCTGTCGGAATTCCTATAAATTTGGACAACATTTTATTGCATTTTTCAGTTTTTCAATAACTTATCAGTTAAGTTACATAATTTAATCTGGATAAAGATAATAAAATGGTCCAATAAATAATCTAAGTCAATTGGTCAAAGCCAAGTAAAAAATAGATCCCAATTAGTATAGACTGGATTTATATCAGGCCTTTAATGAAGAAGCCTGAAGTAAATGTTATATATAAAGGTTAAAGTTTCCTGCAATTATCATTCGTAAGCAAAAGGATTCTCTGACTCGTTAAGAAAATTTACGTTTTGAGAAAACTATAAAAAAGATTACGTTTTTTAGAAAACTATCTGATAAAGATCCAAAATCAAGCTGATTACTTTGGGCATGCTATAGGGCAACATGCTATAAGGCACAATGGTGAGTCCCACCGGTGTCACGTTTCTTATTTTAAACTTTGTTGTTTTTCTTCTTTACTACATTAGTGGTACTGTACATAGTAGTAGGCAAATAGTTTTTTGGTTCTGTACAGCTAGCAGATACGTTAGTTTTTATTTCCCTTGATTTACGGAGCCCCAGCCAATTAGAAAATAGTTAGGAGGGATATAAATAATGTCCAACGTTTACGATACAAAGCATGAAAGAATACTCTTTCTTCACCTACTATTTTTCTCTACTTACTAACATGGTATTAGAGCAGGTTGCTCTTATGTTAGTTGTTGACACCTCGAAATGATAGATTATGTCACTTGTTAGGCTTTGTAGTCTGACATATATCTAAGAAAGATGCACCTTTTTGACCTAGAATCTAGTTTTGTTCTGTTTGGTACTTTGTCTAAGGCAAAGCAAAGGCAACCAAATGTTTTTATATGTTCATAGTTGGGCTTTCTTTTATGCAGTTTTTCAAAAGGACTCATCCACCCCAGGACTTTGGTTGGGATTCGATTTATCAGGTATGTGGCTGTTAATAATGCTTCTCCCCAATATGCTCTAGGCAATTTTTCTTTGAAAAGTAGGGCTCTAGTGATCTGAAAAAGATGTTTGTGTTTGATTTCCACCACACCATTTTGTTGTGATGTATAGGGGCTACTCTTTTGGTGTTGAATTCCCATCTCCTTAAAAGTTTTAATGCATTCTTGATTGATAAACTTCCTTCCATTATCAGTCTGTACTTTCAAGATTCTAGTGTCAAATTGTCTCTTAATGTTTTTAAACAACTCTACGATGGTTTGTTTTGTTTGGTGTTTATGTCTTAGTATAAAAGTCCAGGTAGCTCTAGTGAAATCATCTACAATTGTAAGAAAGTAGTCTAAACCTCCCATAGTAGAAACACTGTAAAGTCCCCATAGTTCTATATGAATGATTTCAAAAGGTCTATTTGTAGCACCCTACTCCCGCAAGACACGTGCCTGACATTTATGGGTGATATTCGAGTCCGTGCCCCGCGAGGGTGGCGTACTAGAACACTCAATCAGTCAAAAATCGGTCTATATTTTTTATGAAACCACAAACATAATGTACGAAAATCCGTAACCAAATTGGGCCCAATTTCATTCATAAACATTTTCAGTTACACATAACAACCAGTACACAACTCATCAGAGATTCACTAATCCCTTGGGGCCCATTACAAATACAAAACACTTTAGATATAATGTCTTTACATTACAACATAAACACATATATAAAATAATTTCTGAATATACAAATTTATACAAAAATAGGAAAATACAAATGCAGACGCGATCTGATCCCGACCTTAACCTCTGACTTGTATGTAGTAAGCATACTCCCGTTTGCTTAATGGGATATTCTTTTGATCCTAAAAAATATTTGCAAATTTTGGGTGAGTTTTGTGAACTCAGTGAGTAACCATCATCGATGGGTCATCCAGTCACGCAACACATAATTCACATTTCACACTTCAGACTTCACATTCAATACAACTTAATCACTCATATTATGTATATGCAGTGCACATGAGACCCACTTTCCATTTGTTACTTTGTTGTAACCGAGTACCTGAACTGTCCCGTATCCATTTGATACCAGGTTCATTACTAACTGTCTCTTATCCGATGGGGATAGGGCTCATTATATATAGTAAGCCTTAAGCTTTTAATCACTTTTTGAACTCGAGGCTCATTTCACTCGTTGAGCTTTAAGCTCTGATCGGTGGCTAATCAGGTCACAATTGTCATTATATTTCATGCATTCATGAAATGGAATGCATCATTCACATTTGCATAATCTCATTTAATTACTTTCTCATATCATCGGACCTTAGTCCGGCATTCAACATTAAAGTTGAGAATCACACTTTCATTCATATACAAATGCACTTTCAGAACACATTTAACAATCAAAGGACGTACACTTAGTTCATCCAATTCACATTCCATGAGCACTTCAATATCTCATTCATACAACACATTCATCAGACCTTTTATCCGAAAACCAACACAGTCAATCACATTCACATAATCATTCAGAAATCAATCAATACCAAAAAGTCAAACAAAACAAACAGTGGAATGAGACCATCTAGGTCTACTCATAGTACGCTCCAAATTAGCATTTGCTTCTAAATTCTAGGAACGCCTAAATGTAGATATTTAACCTGCACAACCCATTTATGCAAGATATACATACATTACAATTTGTACAATCATAAGTATTTAATAAGGCACATGAATGAAATGAAATATGTACAATGCATGTTCATAATAATCCCGATATTTTACCATTAATTTCATCAATAAGTCATTCTCATATCAAAACTCATCTAATTATAATTATACTTAGGCTTATGCCTCACTAAAACCATTAAAAGCACAATTCATTTCTCATTGAATCAAATCAGATTTTTCCAAGTCATACTTTCAGGTCTACTGTTCACATTCAATTAGAAAGCAAAACTTATGTAAGTTGTCATACTCTCTTCTAGAAAAGTGTTTCTCTATGTCTTATCTTTCCATTGACACCAAAATCGCTCAATTTGGTTCAGTAATTTGGAAGATATACCTCAAACATTATCTGGTTGTTCACATTCAAAAACACTGTACTACGCACAACTTCCATCCAAAAATTTAATATATTAGAGAATGAATCAAAATTCTAGTTTACTCCAAATTAAAAATCATCTTATTTGGAATCCTACAGATCAAGATATCATCAAAATATTGAAACATGTTTAGTAAAATATCCAGTTCATGCTCTTATAACCGATATCCTTACTTTGATTCAATCAATCTTTTTCGAGTCAATACCAAAAGTTATAAATTTTTATAGAGAGATATAGTAATGTGTTATGAATCCAATGCTTTAAAAATCAGGTCATTTGGAGGTCAGACGACAATGTTATGGTCAAAAGAGTGGAATATGTTCAGGTTGGGGCGAAATCGGCAGATCGCGATCGTGCAAATGCACTTGCTTCCTCCTTCTCTTCATCCTCAGACCTGCTTGGGTAAAAAGGGCATAACTTTCATTACGAATATCAGATTAAGGTCATCCAAATACCGTTCGAAGAGGACTTCTAGACCTACAACTTCCATGAGGCTCTAGAAAACAAATTTTGCCTCTATAAGTTTCAAAATAATGTAACTGTCCTGAATGCCCATCCCATGCAGTATCACAAACTTATAATGGTCTAATCTCTCAACTCGAATGTCCAAAAATTTCATACTTTATTCATGAAGACAAATTTGTCAAAATCTCTCTATATCAGTACATAAAATTCACGGAAGTTTCAGGTCAAAAATTCAACTCTCTAACCATCTATTCTCAGAAAATTTCCATATGACTTCCATTTTCCAAAATCCAACACTTCAAAGTTTTATTTCAAGTCTTTCCACTCCATTTCATTAAACTCATTTACCATAGATTCATACCACTCCAAAATATACAAGTTTAATCAAAAACTATCAAAAGCCAAAAATTCATATTCATCCTATTCATACTCTGCTACTTTTCTGCATTTTCAACTTTCATTCTCAATCTCCATGTTTCCTCTCAACTTCCATTTAAACACTCATTCTCATCTCAAACCATCATTTTACAACTATTCTTCAACTCAAAAATCATTTTCTTGATCATCTCTAAAGAATTCATCAACTGACGTATACACTTATATATTTTCATACATACACAGTGAAGAACAGAGCATGTTTCACTTTTTTTATATCTAATTTTCTACACTATCCTATACATCATTTCATTTCTATTTCAACTCTAAAAATCATTTCCATAACACCTGATCACTAACAATCCATCAAATACTAAATTAACACTATAACCAAAATTTTCATCTATCAACACATTATTCATAATATATATACGTAAATGCCATGATCTATGCAACTAATAAAAATTCATCAAACTATTTCATGAATCCACAACTCTAAAGAATTTATTCACTACTTACTTGTTGAAAACTCTAAAAGCTTCAACTATCTTCAAGCCCTAACTCCATAAAAAACTCACGTATTTACTGTGCAAAATGACCAGCTTTTGGTTTTTCTTAAGGTGGAAGAATAAATAGCAGTGGTGGTAGAGTTGTGGGATGAGGAAAAACAAAGAAATCCCTTTGAAGGATTTTGATGAAAAACTTTGTGTGTGGAAAGGAAATTCGAAGCAGGTGGCTAGAAAAAGTCACTTAGACTTAGCACTTGTCTTTTTTAACTCTCAGATTCATATAACTTACTCTTCTAACAAATTATAAAAGCAACTTAACTAAGTGATGCTTGTCACTTTCCCAATGCCTAAGTTCTAACTTAGTTTCTTTTGAAATTAACTCCATTTAGCTCTCCCCTTTACAATCTAATTATCTCCAAATATTCCTTTAACTCCTTTTTCCTATTTTCCAAAATACTTTATAATTTTCAAAAATCACCAAAATTCAAAAATATCACAGTCACACTAATCAATAAAATTCCAATATGGTAAATTTCCAATTTCTCAAAAATAACACAACTCAATCCAATTATACCCGGAATTACTCATGAATGCATGTACAATTATTTTCATGTGCAGAAAAATTTTACTATTCGTGTGTATGTGTATGTCATATTATGCATGAGCATGAAAATGCTTTTCTAAGCTCTCATTGGTCACTCATATTTACTATTCTAACCTTCCCATAGGTAATGGGATGTTACACTATCTGTATGTATCTCATGTTTAAGAAAGGGTTTTCTGTGTTGTTTGGCCAGAGGACACACCTAATATTCATGTTTGCTAGGAACAGAAATCTTTATCTCATTGATGTGCTGTAATTTCTCTTTGGATACATGCCCTATTCTAGAATGCCACAAGTCAAAGGTTATTGAAACATTAAAAGCAACATTCTCAGCTTTGTAAAACTCTAAGGAGGGACCTTTTAGGCTGTTTGGAGGTAGGAAAGTCTCTGTGTTTTCCTTGACAATATCCATAACATCATTAGTCTAAAGGTCCTGTAAAAATAACTTGTTAGAAAGGAAAATCACAGCAACTTCCTTCTGAGTACTAAGCTTATTGATAGATAACCAATTCTTGAAGAAATTAGGTATGTGTAGAATTTCCTTGAGAGAGATTTTATTTCCAATTTGTGCCTAGCCAATATAAGCAACTTCTTGCTTTGTTCCATCAGGTAGAGTTACAGGATCATAGGCATCATTATTAGTCATGTAATTAGTGCAAAGATTTAGGTCTGTTGTCATGTGTGTAGAAGCACCAGAATCAATAAACCAAGATTCAGGATAATTAAAAGCTATGTTCACAGAATGTGTAACATTACCTACGTAATTTTGATACCCTAAATATTTTACCTTCCCAGTAGTCTTACCTTTGAATGCTTTACTTATCCCCTGTTGAATGAAATTAGTAAGATTAGAAGGTATCTGTCCATTCCACAGTTTTTCTTCACACTGCTCTTGTGTGGTATCTGCAGGACTGTCGGTTGTTTGGACCATGTTTGCCTTCCCTTTTTTCTTCTATGCAGTAAGCTCCTTGTACCAGTCAGGGATTCCATGGATTTTGAAGCAGGTTTCCAAGGTATGCCCATTTTTCTTACATTTTTCACAGTACTTGTCCTCCTTCTTGAGATAAGGTCTTTTGCTAAAGTTCTTTTTTTCACCTTTCTTCTAGCCACTCGACTGTTTATCTAGCATTGCCATGTTTGGGGTACAGTCCATAGTAGAATTCACAACCTTTTGTCTTTCAACAATTTGAAACATAGAAAAAGCTTTATTCACAATAGGTAAAGGCTCTATTAACATGATTTGGTTGACAACATATTCGAACTCATCATTAAGTCCCATCAGAAATTGTACAAGTCTGTGAGCATTTTCTTTGGTAGTGATGGCCCTTGAAGCATCGAAAGTACGTATAGGAGTAGGGCTTAGATTAGATAAATCATCCCATAATTTTTTTAGTTTAGTATAATAGGCAGATACTGTTAAGGTACCTTGTTTTAGAGAACTTATCTCCCTTTCTCGTTGATACAGCAGTGGCCCATTTGCTTCACCAAACCTTTCCTGTAGTTCTACCCAAAGTTCTCTAGCAGTAGGGAAAGATAAGAAAGTGTCACCTAGCTCCTTGATCATGGCATTGAGGATCCATGATTTTACCATGCTGTCTGCTCTCTTCTGTTTTGCTAATAAAATAGTATCTTTTGTAGGCATGGTGCAGGTTCCATCGATGAAAATCAGCTTATCCTTAGCACTTAAGGCTATAGTCATGAATTTGCTCTAGGTAATGTAGTTGTTGTTGTTGAAAGGTGCAGTGACAAGTACTGCACCAGGGTTTTCAATGTTAGTGACAGAGTAAGGCTCGTATTCATTTGTTATTGGTATGTTTGTGGCACTAGATCCACTATTGTCCACTGTGTTTGAGATTGTATATTAGGGTAGAGGAATCAGAGAGTAGGCTTTGATATATTTGCCCTAAGTAAGTATCATCCCATCTTCTACTCTTGCTATTTCGATTCCCAAGAAACATTTTGCATATCCCAGATCCTTGATAGTGAATTATGCATTCAATGTTTTCTTAACTGAGTCCATCTGTTCTTCATTTGCACTTGTTATCAAAATATCATCCGCGTATATGATTACTGCCATAAAGTCATCCCCTTTGCCCTTAGTGTATAAACAGTGGTCTGCTTCTGATTTGATGAACCCCATTGAGAATAGTTTGGAGGATAGCTCTTTGTTCATCTATCTTCCAGCTTGTTTCAACCCATAGATTGATCTGATTAGTTTGCATACTTGTGCTTCCCTAGCTTTAGTGTAACCTTGTGTAGGTAGCATATATATAATTCTTGTTATAGGTAACCACGAAGGAAAGCATCATTGATGTCGCATTGGTGTATTGGCCATTACTTAGATGCAGCTATGGCCAGGACAATTCTTATTGTTACCACCTTTGCCACTAGAGAGAAAACTTCAGAATAGTCAGCTCCTTCTCTTTGACAAAATCCTTTGGCCACAAGCCTGGACCTCAACTTATCCACTGTCCCATTTGGATTATACTTTACCTTATATACCCATTTCGAGGATGTGGCTTTCTTCTCTTTAGGTAGTTCTGTAAGTTTCCAAGTTCCATTCCTCTCTAAGGCAAATAGTTGCTCATTCATAGAACTCACCCAGCTTTCATCTTTATCACCTTTCATCTTTACTAGCAGTATCATAAGATAAAGGTTCAAAGGTTCCAGAGATATTACCTATAAAGTTGTTGTAATTTTTGTTGTGTTTGATGTTCAGCATCCTTAACCCTTCTTCATTTTTTTCTGCAGGACAACAAACTTGTAATGCTACATTGCGATTATCAAGGGAGTGAATGGATTGATGTGTTGTGGTTTGAAGGACATAATCTTACAAGTATTTGGGGGTAATGTGTGTTCTATTGTTTTTTCTTTGTGTGGGAACAGTGGGTACTGTGTTTTGGTCTGGTGAATTGTTAGGTGAAGTGTAGTCAAGTGGCTGGGAATTTTGTTCTGTAGGTGGGGTAGTGGGCATGGTAGGTGTTTGTTCAGGGTATTCTACATCTGCGTTGGTTAAGATACTTGTGAACAAAGGTTCTAACATTTTTGTAGTGTTTATAACATTGTCAGCAAAGGGGAAATTGCTCTCATAAAACATAACATCTTTTGATACAAAGACTGTTTTAGATGACCGTGAGTCGCTCGTCAGCTAAAACATAACATCTCTTGATACAAAGACTGTTTTAGATAGCCAAACAACACATGTAACCACAAAAAAACAACTCTCAGATCTCTTCACAAAGGCTTTGGGTGCACGGGTGATTTTGGATCTCATCTGCAAGATCGAAGTTATTGACAGAAACTCTTATTTGAAGGGGGAGTGATAAAGATCCAAAATCAAGCTGATTACTTCGGGCATGCTATAAGGCAGATTACTTCGGGCATGTTATAGGGCACAATGGCGGGTCCGACTGATGTCACGTTTCTAATTTTAAACTTTGTCGTTTTTCTTCGTCACTACACTAGTGGTACTGTACATAGTAGGAGGCAAGTAGTTTTTTGGTTCTGTACAGCTAGCAGATACGTTAGTTTTTATTTCCCTTGATTTACGGAGGCCCAACCAATTAGAAAATAGTTAGGAGGGGTATAAATAAGGTCCAGCGTTTACAATACAAAGCATGAAAGAATACTCTTTCTTCACCTACTGTTTTTCTCTACTTACTAACATGGTATTAGAGTAGGTTGCTCTTATATTAGTCCTTAATACCTCGAATAGATTATGTCACGTGTTAGGCTTTAAATTAACCTACACATGAGGGGGTGTGTTGAAATATAAAGTGAGAGTTTGTCCCACATTAGAAAAAGAGAGAAAAGAAGACTAACATATAAGTCTAGTGGCCTACTCTACCTATCACTAATTGGTTTTAGGATGGAACCTCACTTAAACATGTATGTGGTCTAACTTTCCTTCTCGTATGGGCCTGTAGGCCCATTGTAAATTCTAACACTATGGAAAAGCTTGACCACGTCCCGATGAGCAGTTCCTGTGAAGGCGAGAGTGGATTCGAGCTGGTTACGGCCTTAGAAAGGTCGATTGAAGTTATGGAACCAAAATCTTGTATTTTCTACATTTCTTTGTTTATTTATCTTTCACGTTCGATCCGAGATATGTTATTATGGTCTCGTTACGTGTTACATATGGTATTAGAGCGATTACGTGTTACATATGGTATTAGAGCGATGACGTGATCAGGTGGTTAAAAACGAATATTTCTTGTTTTTTCTCTATAAGATTTTCAGAGAATAAAGTTCCGCTTTTTGGTTTTTTTGCTTCTTATTGCATGAAAGTGGTATACATTTCTTTAGCCTTGAAAAAAGGGTGAAAACGAGCTCAAGAGAGCGAAAGACTGGCTCGAACTCGTCGAAAATCACATTTTTCTAGCCATGGTAAGAATCACCGTTGGGCGCGTGCACTAGTCAAGCATCTAGCGAGTGTAACACGTGGCTTAGAACTAACCGGATACGTGTCTAGCACATGTGTCACACGCACCAGACAATGAGACTGTGCATTTGAGTTTTCAACACGAGTGTGTGACAATGAGACTGTGCATTTGAGTTTTGCATTTATTAATGTTACATTGTCACATAACATATGCCTATAAAGAATGTGAGGATAACATAAAGATGAGTCCCTTGTGTTTGTGGACTTTTTTAGAGCTGATGAGGATGTAGTCATCAAAGTGGCCTTTCGAATCAATATTTTGAATTATTCTGCTTGCATGTTGGGGGATGTGTTGGACCCCAAACTTTTTTGTAAGTTAGAACTGTTAAATAAGAAATTATTGGCGATTATTCATGTGTAGAAAAGAGGAAAATCCTTGAATTTAAAAAAGAAATAGAAAAGATGGTTTAGACTCAAGAGGGATTGTATGTGAAATATTGGGAGTTAAAAGCTGTAAAATGAAATTGAAACATGTTCATTGAGCATGCCTCGATGTTTTAGTCATAAATTGATCTCTAGTTATCCAAATGAAATGATTTTTAATTTGGATTAAACTAGATAGATAAGGCTACAAATTGTATGATGAAATTGAGTTCTAATTCAATCTCTAAGAAAGTCAATTTTGAATGGAAATTGCGCACATAATATTATTTTCGGATATGAACAGTCCGAAAATGTTTGGAGTATAACTCTTAGACTATGGAACCAAATTGAATGATTTTGGTGTCATTAGAAAAGTGAGACAATGAGGAACATTTGTTTAGAAGAAGTTTTATCAAAATCCCTTCAATTTCATGATTAGAAAATACCTTGAATTTTGGAAAGAGTTAAGCATAAATTAAATGAAATTTGAGGTTTTAATAGAGTATTTTGTGGAATTAATGAGCATGTTAATGAGAGTTAATTAACATGTTAATTTGAGTATGATCATATGGCATAGGTTGATTGGATTAAATTGAATTAAAGTGTTAAGA
>JANZLC010022733.1:0-10888 GCA_026413385.1 Erythroxylum gracilipes
TATATTTATTGGGCTAGACTGAATTAAGTTGTCGGGCTTTAATTATATGAGATATAATGGGCCGAAACTTATTGGGCCTTTAATGGGATTAGGGTTTTTCTATAAATAGAGAAGCTTAGGTCTCATTAGGAAGGTGACAATTGATTCACGAAACCCTAGCCACCATCTGAGAGGAGAAACGTGCAGCGTTCAGAAAGTGTTTCGGGACGTGCTAGCACACTACAGCCGCAGCCCGGATCGTGCATGCTCGTGTGGATACCGGTAGAGGGCATTCGTGTTTGCAGTGTCTTGGAATCCAAAAAAGAAGCAACTTATTCACGACAATAAGGTATTTTCGTACATCCTTGGTGTGTTCGGTTATACATCACGATGTTGTATGGTCTTTTCCACAGAATATTTAGAATATTCAGGCCATACGCGATCCAACATTTACACCATTCCTTGTTGCCTTAAGACGAGTTCACTCATAGAGTGGTGATTTGGCACAATTATTGGTATTCGAAAGTAATTGGGTAACCAATAAAGGATTCACCACTCCTAATAGAAGGAGATAATACCCACGACCTCTTATCGGGGTCATTACTCAGGAGTCTCTTACCAGAGCAATTACGTGTCATGAAGCGAATCTTCAATGACACACAGAGTAATGAGATCCCCAGGACAAGAACTAACATCACTTGGACTAGATGTGATATAGTCAGTCTAGTGGAAGTTGACACATAGCCCACTCTCTAAACTAAGTAGGGTATAGGATGGTGAAGGGATGACTTGCACGGTAATTGTCTATAAAAAGGTTTGTAAGTCAGATAATTAACTATCAAAAAGTTCGTGTCTTAATTCACTTACATTATGGTAAATTGGCATAATAAAACCCTTCATGATTTGCTTGGATTACAAGTTAATTCAAGTGGCATGAAACCATTCATGATATGCTCGAATTAAGAGTTAATTCAAGTGCTCAAAATAATTAGGAACCTAAGGTCACACGCATAAAAGATTGGATGAAATACAAAGTGTGAATGGCTGTCATTTTAAGCAAGTCACGATTGTGACTTATAAGTCACGATCATGACCCACTTTATGACAAGTAGTACATACGTGAGTTCTTCACTTATATACACATGAAATTAAGTAAAAACATACTCAATTGAGAGGCTAAGGGTTCAGAAGAGTTTTGGAGGTTGAGATGAGTGATCTTGAGGTTTGTTCATGCAATTTTATGCAATTGTTTCATGAATTTAATTGTATGTAACTTATTTATGATCTAACTCTCAATTAAGCATCTACTTGAATTCATCTTGTTTGGTGCTCTAACCACCCTTACACATTGATTTTTCTTCATCTTTGTGTGTTCTTCACTGGCTGTTAAAGGTGATTGGTGTTTGCTACAACCCAAACAAGTAGAAGATTCAAGAAAGGAGGAGCATTTGCAAGGTATATATGTTGTAATTTCATGTTCTAACATTTTATTTATACATGCATTTGGATTATGGATCTGCTGGGGATGTTGTGGTGTTGGAATTTTGATTCCAATACTTCCACTAGATAGCCATGCATGGATCCATGGCTCCCCAACAGTGGTATCAGAGCTACTTATTCATGTATAAGATGATCTATTAAACATGTGCAGTATGGATACATTGAGAGGTTGCTCTTCCACTCAAGATGGTTGAGGAATCATCTCCAGTGTAGTATGGATACATTGAGAGGTTAGCCAATTTAAGTTTCATAATGGATTATGAATTAAGTATAGACTTAATTTTGACTAGTTTGATTAATAGTTATTCACAGTTTGTGCTTAACTATCAGATGAACCAAATATCCACCTTGATATCTGAGCTGATTAATCCACTCAAAACAACTAAGCAAGCTGTCAAGAAGGACAGTAAGGCTATGATGTTGGTTGACTCTGCTTCTGGTTCTCGCAAAAGGAACCAAAAGAAGAAGAAGAAATCCAAGAAGCCAGTGGGAGGTGTAGCTAAGAAGAAGGTAAAGGAGAATACACCAAAGGGAATATGCTTCCATTGCAACAAGGAAGGGCATTGGAACAGGAACTGTAAAGCCTATCTAGAGTCTCTAAAGTAGAAGAAGGCATTAGATGCTCCACTGTCTACTTCAGGTATGTTATTTGTCATTGAGGTTAGTACTATTTCTGATCATAATATTTGGGTATTAGATACTGGATGTGGCTCACACATATGTGTTGATATATAGGGCCTCAGGGATAGTATACCGTTAAAGAAGGGAGAGATGGACCTACATATGAGAAATGGAGGAAGAGATGCTGCATTAGCCGTAGGAATCTATGCTTTGTATCTTCTTGTGGGCTAGAGTTAATTTTGGATCATTGTTATTATGTACCTGTTGTGACAAAGAACATTATATCTGCTTCACGTCTTAATAAAACATGATTTCATTTAACTTTTTCAAACAATGGTTGTTCAATTATGTTGAATGAAATATTGTATGGTACTGCTACATTGTGTAATGGTATTTACATATTAGTTATGTGCAATCCAATTTTAAAATCAATGACAATAAAAGAGAAAAATGAGATAACTTAAAATCATCTTACTTATGGCATAGTCGACTTGGCCATATAAGTGAGAGACACATGTCTAAGCTATACATGAGTGGTAGCTTAAGGTCATTTAATTATGAATCATATGACACATATGAATCTAGCTTATTAGGGAAGATGACTAAATTACCTTTTAAAGGAAAGGGTGAATGTGCAAATGGGTTATTAGACCTAATACATTATAATGTATGTGGTCCAATGTACATTCATGCCAGAGGTAGTTTTATGTACTTCATATCCTTTATTGATGATTATTCATGATATAGGTATATGTATCTAATGAGATACAAGTTTGAATCATTTAAAATGTTCAAACAATTTAGACACGAAGTAGAGAAACAACTTAGTAAAAGTGTTAAGACACTTCGATCAGATTGAGGTAATGAATACTTGAACATGAGTTTCTAAGTTATCTCAAGGATTACGGGATTGTATCCTAGCAGAATCCACCTTACACACCGCAACATAATGGTGTGGTTGAAAGGAGAAACCGAACTTTGTTGGACATGGTAAGGTCAATGATGGACTTAGCATATCTACCAAAATCCTTTTGGGGATTTGCACTCGAGACTATTGTTTATGTGATAAACAAAGTCCCTTTAAAAGTAGTTGATGTTACTTCATATGAGATGTGCACTAACAAAAAATACTAAATTTCTCATAAGAAAGTTTGGGGTTGTCCGGCTTATGTGAAGCGGATTCAATTAGACAAGCTTAAAACGAAATCTGATAAATGTCTGTTTGTAGGATATCTTAAGGAAACAATTGGATATCAGTTCTACAATGCTTTAGAGCAAAAGGTATTTGTTTCAAAGCATATTTAGAGAAAGAGTTTCTTTTAAGAGAAGACAGTGGGAGCAAAGTTGAACTTGTTGAAGTTAATGATTCTCAAACAGACGCAGATCAACTGCTTGAACTTGAGATTATTGCTCATGGAGATGAGGCAATAGTTGAACCTTCTGATACACAAAATGTTCATAGGTCAAGTAGGATACGTAATGTTCTAGATATATATGGATTTCTCGTAAGTGAACATAATGACGTATTGCTCATAGAGGACGATGAGCCTACAATATATGAAGATGCTCTGAAGAGTTCAGAATCTAAAAAATGGATTCAATCCATAAAGTCCGAAATGGATTCCATAGTTGAAAACCAAGTATGGACTTTGATTGACCCACCTGAAGGGCTAAATATAGGGTGCAAGTGAATTTTCAAGAAGAAAATCGACATGGATGGTAATGTGATTACCTGCTAGTCATTAAAGGTTATCGTCAAAGATAAGGAGTTGACTATGACGAGACATTTAGCCTAGCCATGCTTATATCCATTATAATACTCCTAGTCATTACTACTCATTACAATTATGTGATATGGCAAATGGAAGTGAAGATGACTTTCCTGAATGGAAACCTAGCTGAGGATATGTATATGATACAACTTGAGGGCTTCATATGGAAAGATGGTGAAAAGGTATGCATGCTTTAAAAATCCATTTATGGATTAAAGCAAACATCTGTTGGAACATCCAATTTGATGTAATGATCAAAGAGTTTGATTTCTCACAAAATCCGAATGAACCTTGTGTGTACAAGAGGTTAGTGGGAGTGCTATCACATTCCTTGTGTTATATGTGGATGAAATATTACTAACAGGAATGATTTTTCAAGTTTGTAATCAGTCAAAATTTGGTTGTCCTAGAATTTCTCCATAAAAGACCTTAGGGAAGCAACTTATATATTGGGAATAAAGATCTATAAAGATAGATCAAGGAGGTTGCTAGGTCTTTCACAGTCTACATACATACATAAAATGCTAAACAGGTTTAGCAAAGAACAATCCAAGAGAGGTTTTCTTCCCATGACTCATGGGATAAAACTCTCAAAATCTATATGTCCTAAGACGCAAGATGAGAGGACTCGTATGAGTTTGATCCCATATGCTTCGGTAATAGGATCAATCATATATGTTATGTTATGTGCAAGAACTGATATATGGTCTGCTCTAAGTGTTACGAGCAGATATCAATCAGATCCTAGTGAGTGTCACTGGGTGGCTGTCAAGAATATCCTAAAGTACTTGAGAAGGACTAAGGATGTATTATTAGTATATAGAGATAGAGATCTCGTATTGAGCGGGCATACAAATGCCAGTTTTCAATCCGAACAAGATGAATCCAAATCCTAGTTAGGTTACGTTTTCATATTGAATGGTGGAGCAGTCAATTAGAAGAGTTCCAAACAAGAGATAGCAGCAGATTCAACGATTGAGTCAGAGTACATTGCAGCTGCAGAAGTGACAAAAGAAGTTGTTTGGATTAAGAAGTTTGTTATGGAACTTAGAATGGCTTCGAGAATTGTAAGCTTGATACTATTGTATTGTGACAACAATGGGACTATTGCTCAAGCTAAGGAACTAAGGTCTCACCAAAGGTCCAAGCATGTACTCAGGAGATATCACCTGATCAGGGATATCATTGATAGAGGTGATGTGAAGATAGAGAGTTCTCATAGATCAAAACATCGTTGGTCTTTTGACTAAGCCACTTCCTCAAATGAGATTTGATTCTAGTGTACTCACCTATGGTATTAGATACAAAGACGATTGACTTTAGTACAAGTAGGAGATCGTTAGAGTAGTGCTCTAAAGGCAATCACCTTTAGTACGTTTGTATAAACTTTATTTTGATTAATAAAGCCAAAGGCAATTTTCATTAATTTGATGTTCATTTATTTATAAATTGATGTTGATTTTAAATCGAATTAATGAAGTCCATGATACAAAACATAACATGGAAGAAATCATGATGAGATCATGATAATGAGATTCCTATCATGTGTAATTATGTTAGTATCTAAATTATCCCTAGTTATAGGATTAATAAGACAGGACATTATTAATCCAGATAGACTAGCATATGTTATACTCATTGATTTGATCAAGCAATGGATCTTACAAACTGTAAGCATGAGATGTTTAGAGTTAACATGTGGATGCTTACTAAGAGTTGTAAGAACATCGGATGACTTGCTATAAGATTATCATATAGATGATCTATCAAATGTCAATGACTGATCTTATCATAGTAATGGTACAAATATCCTTAGACTTGAGGTACCCAAGGATATCTTAGATACTGATCCTGTGCTTTGACATAATTCCTTATTGCCTCAAGACGAGGTCACTTATACGGTAGTGATTAGGTAGAACTATTGATATTCAAAGGTAATTGAGTAGCCAATAAAGGATTCACCACTCATGATAGAAGAAGATGATACCCACGATCTCTTATCGGGGTCATTACTCAGGAGTCTCTGGCCAGAGCAATTATGTGTCATTAAGAGAGTCTTCTTGTCCAAGTGATGTTAGTTCTTGTCCTGGGATCTCATTACTCTATGTGTCATTGAAGACTTTCTTAAGTTGACACATAGTCGTACTCTGACCCAAGTGGGGTATGGTGTGGTGACATGACGAATTGCACGGTAATTGTCTATGGAAAGGTTCATAAGTCAGATAATTAACTATCAAAGAGTTTGTGTGTTAATCCACTTATATTTTGGTAAATTGGCATCAAGAAACCCTTCATGATTTGATTGAATTAAGAGCTAATTCAAGTGACATGAAACCATCTATGATTTGCTCAAATTAAGAGTTAATTCAAGTACCCAAAATAACTGGGAATCTAAGGGTCAAACACATAAAAGATTGGATAAAAAATAAAGTATGTATGGTTGTTTTTAAGTAGGCCACGATCGTGACTGAAGGCTCGACAAATGTATATAAGTGAGTTCTTCACTTATGTACATAAGAGTGAACCAGTCACAAACATACTCAAGTGAGAGAATAAGGTGTCTAGAAGAGTTCTAGAGATAGAGAGAAGTGTGTTGAGTCTTGTTCATTCAATTGTTGCATGAATCAAAGTGCATGCAACATAGTCTTGATCTTTCTCTTCGTTAGAGCATCTACTTGAACTCATCTAGTTTGGTGCTCTAACCACCCTTACACATTGTTTCTTCTTCATCTTTGCGTGTTCTTGAAAGATCAAGGAAGAGTTTGGTGTTTGCAACAACCTAAACAAGGAGAAGAATCAAGAAAGGAGGAGAATCAAAAGTTACATGTACTATTATACCATATTCATATAATCTGTTTATGCATGCATTTGAGATTTTGACTTTTTGGGATGTCATGGGGTTGGAATTTAGATTATGACAATGCTTTATCGTGCATATGATGCATGGATCCATGTCTCCCCTTACAATTTTTGAATACTGCATACAACTCTTCTTTGTTGATTCTATAATTGATTCCTCCAAAACACATTTTTGTATGCATAAATAAAAGAGATAACGCCAATTTTTTGTGGTGTTGCATAATACATCAACATGTATACGTTGATCATACATCTCTAAGGTTATTACATTTCAACTGGATGATTAAAGTATAATAGTATCCTCCTATTATGATGATGAAGATGATTTGTAATTTGTCTTCAGTTGGAAGACAACATCTACAACAGGTCACACTTTTCCTCCTTTATTCTTGATTCCAACATGCAAATTATGTCTAGTTTATACTTTAAGATAAGGTTCTTGAACAAATTTTTTTAAAAGGAGCATTAGATCCTCTTATATTCCAAGTAATGACATTCAAGTATTTTCATTTGAAGCCAAAGACTTCTCCCTCTTTTTAGATATTCTCCTAGACACTGATTCAAATTCCTTCTCAATACTAATAGATATAGGTATCTGATCATCCTTGTTTGTAATCTCATTCAATGCTTCAAACTCTTTTAGGCAAAAAGGAGTTTAACAAATGTTTTCATTCTCTACACATTCTTCCGACAATATATGCTCTCCATAAAAACCAAGATTAGCCTTAGTACTATAATCAATCTGAGATAGACCTTCTAAGCCACTATTATTCATTTCAAATGTTTGGCTATTGCTTTCCTACTTCTTTGCTTCAATTTTAGTAAGCTTCTATGTAAATCAAGTACTGAAATGTCTATCTGTGGGTCTTTATTCTCTTTTAACATTTAGTTGCTTGGGATTCCAAACATAAGTTACTGTGAGAGTATCTTCAACCATCTTAACATTTTCGTCCAAACTCATAATTAGAATAGTTTCTGGCAAATAAATCATAAAATTCACTAGAACACATAATTTGGAAAAATTGATCCTAGAGGTCTGTATAGTGACTTTGTCCATGTAACTTGGTTTGCTAATGAAGCTAGCAAGAAAGCTTAATCAACTTATGGTATAGTATTCAAATGGTACTCCATTATATATAATTATATTGGTATATTTTCCATCTTGATTTCATCAATTTTTTGTCTAGGTCTCCAAAGCTGAAGCAACATTGGCTTATTCTGCACATGTCATGGTTCCTCTTTAAGTACTCTCATAGCAGCTTCTTTGTAAGAGAATTTAAAGAACAAAATGTCATTATGGTTTACCAATATGTTGACCAAACCATGTCACTTCTAATGTGTCTGTGCCCACAGCTTTATGACATAATAAGCAACTCTCTTATCAAGAAAATATCCAATTAATATGGAACTCTATTTATGTGCACCAAATTTAAATCTCAATAGAAGGTGAGACAATAAGCCATTCATCACATTTGTTGGGTGGGAAAAAACTAAGTTTAGCTTCTAGTTTATTATCTCTAATAACTTGCACCCAATTCTTCCTTCTACCACTAATATTCTCTTCCACATTATTTAAGATAGGTGTTACAAGAATTCATGCAAGCTTAAAGATGTCTGAGCCTAAGGAGCAGTTGATGCTTGTTTCAAGGATACAATGGGCGAGAAGTCATAAATATTTTCCATCAGATAAAAAAATGTATGATAGGTACAAAGCTGGCTGAGGTGGTTAATTACAAGCAAAGACAGCAGTAACTTCTAAAATGATAGGGATGTAGAGTGGAGCAGGACGAAGAGTTGTAGTATATCGAGGAATTGAAGAAGATGAGGTAATTGTAGCATACTAGAGGCAGGAGGTAGAATTGGGGTGCAGTGTGAGTAAGAAAGAAAAGAAAAGGAAGTAGGAGAGAGTTTTAATAGTTGTAAGTTAGCCAAAAGGAGGAACTCTAAAAACAGTAATAGAAACCTTCAGCAAACACTCCAACAACCCTCATCGTGAATGCTATTTATAGAAGTGAGCATTATTCATGGAGGTGAGCACTATTACTTGAATTTTGCACTCGCTGAAAAGAAAGAATAAACTCTTACCTAAAGAGCTTTATGTCTTTTATTATATTCCTCTAATAATAATATGAATGAAATTTTGTAAGTTGACATAGATTTAGAATATTTATAAATATAAGTTTAGGTTGGATTTTTCTTTAAGATTTTTTATAACCCAAACATGACCTATAAATTTTTTGGGCTTAATTTTTAAATCCAAACCTAATGCTTGAGCTGATTTTTAAATCCCAATTCCTTTAATTTTTGGGCTTAACTCATCGGATATGGTTGATTTGTTATAATTAAAAAATTATTTACCTATTAACATGGAGGTTCTTATATATGATGATTGAGAAGACATTTGTCAGTCAGTCACTCTATAATTTAGTGATTGTCATATAGAAAATAAGAAGGAAACCCAAACAATTAACTTCTACTAAACAATTTCAATTGTTAAATCACCCAAAATAAAAAACAAATCTTTTCTCGTAACTACAAGCTTTAAACCATATTTTAAAGATTTTAAAAAGATATTATCATCGCCATATTTAGTTTTTGGTTTATAATACTTCTAATATTTGAAATGAGTATAAATTATAATTCATAAACAAAATATTTTTCTGAAGAAAATAAAAAAGAAAATATATAAAAGTCTTACCTAGAGAGTTTATGCCTAGTCTATTCCTCTAATAATAATATCAAGGAAGCCTTATGTAGACTTAGTTTTGAAAAAGCTCCAAGATCTGATGGCTTCAATGCCTATTTTTTAAAAATTCCAAGAGCTTACTAGAACCCTATGTCACTAAAATTGTCAAAGATTTCTTCTATATTGGCTCTGTACTCAAGGAACTAAACAAAACCTTCCTCACTCTAATCCCCAAAGTTCATAATCCTACCTCCTTCCAAGACTTCATGTCAATACTCAGTCGCAACAACACCTACAAATTATCTTCAAGATTTTGTCACAGATACTTAATCCTGTTTTGAACGATCTTACTAATATCTCACATTATGCTTTTGTTTTAAATAGTAATATTGGTGACAGTCTATTAATTTCCCAGTAAATATTCAAGAAGTACCACTCAAAAATATCGATCAAAAGCTATGCCTTGAATATAAACTTCTCTAAAACTTTTGACACTCTCAATTGGAGTTTCCTATGTTATACTCTTCAAGCATTTGGCTTCCCCCAACATTCATCAAGTGAATTAATCAGTGCCTTGCTTTTAGCTTAGGAGTTCCTCAGATAACTTTTCCAATAACTCTTGTATGCTTCTTTTTACTCCTCCTGCTCAAGAGCTAAATTGGCATAGGTTGGTCTAGTTTAAGGATCATGTGCTTAAGTTTTCCATTTTTTTATGGATGGATTTTGAAAATAGGCTATTGAAACTAAATAAAATGCCTTGGATGGATTCCCCTAGCTAGGTCCTATGTGAAGTTATTAACAGAGATGACTATGGATCATCTCCTCTTAACGTACCCTTACTCGATCATAATTTGGAGGGAACTACTTCATAGGTGTAAAATACAATACATTCCTACATCTTTAAGTAATGTAAACTAATGAATTGATTTTGTAAAATTCTTAAATGACTTAAAAATTTTCAAACTATGCTTTTGTGGTGGCATTTATGAATTGTAGGATGAAAGAAATTGCAAAAAATTCATTAGTGCAAAACTAGAAGCACAACACATATACTGCCTCATATGTAACAATCTAAGGGAATGAATGATCATTAAGAATTTAAATTCCATATATAGTCTAATATACAGGGAGAACTAGAATCTCTTATGAGATAGGAGCTATACACTCAAAGACATATTTGATCTTTCATCAATCCAAAACAATACAAAGGAAAGCATGTTACACAAAAACATGATAGAAGAATACCATTCTCAATTCAAAGTGAAGCAAATGAGTACGAAAAAGATCAATAAAGGAATGAACTCCTCTTACCTATGTTGATACATATACTCCTTTATACATGTAAGGAATCTGTATGGCCACATGATAATTCTGCATGTGTGAGACCCTGAAAGTATTTTTCTTTCTTAAGCATGATTAGATTAAATTAAGGTCTTGATATATTAAAATATGTTAAGATTAATTAGCATGG
>JANZLC010022744.1:0-10888 GCA_026413385.1 Erythroxylum gracilipes
TCAGCTTGCTGCAATCTTGGAAATATTTTATTTTGACCGGTTTCCAAGGTCGATTAATTTAATCAAACGACAGAGCCGCGATCAACCTACTGAACTTGTTTTACCCCTACCTCTGCCTCTCTGTCCTGCTCCGCTAACTCTACTTTGCTGGACAGTCATCTTAGTCACTGATCATCCTCTCACTTCAAATTGTCCTCCCAAAATCGCGGGACAGTCTTTAATCTGATGCTCAAAAGAGCCACAACGTAAGCAAGCTCTAGACATCTTCCAATGTTCTCCACTATGTTTCTTTCTACAATTCTCACAACTAGGCATCTGTTGTGTTTGCCCTCCAGATACTTGACCTCTACAACTAGCAACATGAACAAAACTGCCTCTTGGTCTAAACCTTGACCGTCTGGATCTATTCTATGATCGTAATGATCTATTTTATCGTTTACTGAATCTCCTGCCAGAATCAACTTGAGACTCACCATGCCTCTTGATTCTGAACTCCTGCCTATGGTCTCCTTGTCCATCCTTCAGTAACTGTTCAATTCGTATTGAAACAACTCGTAGCTCAGTAAAACTACTCATATTGGTAATAGCCAATCTCTTCTTGATCTCTATATTTAGTCCATCATCAAATCGCCTACTTTTATCCTCCTTAGTCGGAATCAAAGCAGTAGCATACCCCCATTAATTTATTAAACCGCACCTCATACTAGGCTACAGTGAGATTTCCCTATTTCAGATCGAGAAACTCTTTCATCTTCCTATCCAAGTAGATCTTTGGCATATAGTTCTCCTTAAAGACCTTCAAAAAGTTTTCCCATGTTAGTCTATAAGGTCAGGCAGAACTATTGGGAATAGTCGTCCACCACTAACAAGCCAAACTTTGAAATAACGAGACTGCATAATCAAACCTTTCATCAGACTCATAGTTCATCTAATCAAATACCCTCTCCGTTCTTTCCAGCCACCCTTCTGCCTTAGCAGGGCCTGAACTTCCATAAAAGTCTACAACCCCCCGCTTCCTAAGTTTATCATAGCTCCTTTCTCTCCTCTCAAGACCTCTCTGAGGCATTTGTTTAACTTGGGGTACTGGGGACTCTCTATTGGCTCCTACAAACTCAAAGTCAGCTGATTCTGTAACTCGATCTCCTATAACGGATGACCTATAACAAACAATAGTTGTGATCACTATACAAGTCTCTCACTAGATGTCATATTTAAATTCTTATATATAGATGCTAAACTATGCTCTGATACCAAAATTGTAACATGCCATTTCCATAGAGCATATGCCCGAGCATCTAGAGGATATTTAAGAACATACCCTATGAGAATGGCACGTTAGAACAGTCACATTAACTTATTATGACATCATACATAACACAAGTATTCAAAATGATCAAATCTCCCCATTTCATTCACAAAATAAACTTACTTACATTGTATCATTACAATTCATATCCATGTATTTACATTACATAACATTTGAGAGTTTACAACTCCATACAAAATGTTAACATGAAATGAAAAGCTAAACAAGCACATCCTAACTAGACTCCTTAGATATTAGCTGACCAGACCTTTGAGCCATTCTTGTTCTCAAAATAACAGTACTAGAATTCTACTTGGTTGTCTTAGAAGCTAGAACTCCCTTGTACCTAAAAATCAGCGTTGCAATTTTGATGAGTTTGCAAACTCAGTGAGCGAACCATCATCGATGTGCTCACTCAAGTCAGAACACAAAGTCAAGTATATAACCAATTTCAAGAAGTTTAACACGTCATCCAGTATCAAATCCCACATCACATTTTATCATATTTCATCAAGTACAAGTACAACTTATATGCAAACATTTCATAACACTATTTCAGAACAATCCATTAATTCATCTCAATCATTCATATGATACATGTAAAGCTATATACATGAAAATGCACACATGACTCCGTTTTCATTTTACTTTATTGTAACTGGGCTCATTTCATTTATTGTCCCGTATCTGTTGTAGATAGCGGGCTCATTATTAACTGAGCCTGTGGCTCTTTATGCACAATTCCTAAGCTTAAAGCTGTTTTTCACGTTGGTCACTCCAGTCACAACTCCTTTATCTGATCATGCATATCAATATCATAGAATGCATCAGTTCATATAATATGCTATCAATACTTTTCATTCAATATGTTCATATCATTTATCACATTCTTCAGACCTAAGTTCGGCATTCAACATTCAGTTGAGTACACATTCCATATTACACATACAATTTGAAAACACTTCCATATATAGTCCCAAGTATCAAACTCCTCGGACCAACAATGTCCAGAATCATAGCAATCATATAAGTAACCGTTTAATAACTGAAAGTTAACCAAAAAAAATTCAATCATAGTGAGAAACATCTAGGTTAACTCACAGTACGCTCCACATAAGCTATTGTCTTAATGATCCGATAATGTCTTGATGCTAGCGATCGACTTGTGCGCCTAAAGCCATGCAATACACACATAGTTCACATATTACGAAGTTGTTTAATCAAGTGAATATTCAATCATGCACATGTATATGTGTCATGTTCAATGTATGCTCAATTGACTTTCCAGGTATGTATCCTTATTCACAAATCTTGACCATTCAAACATCGTAACTTTGATATAACTAGTTGCAATTAGGTTTATACTTTAAGTAAACTTGATTACTCTAAATTCATCATTCATACATTTACTAACCCTTTTCTAGCAATATATTCACACATTTTTTTCCCAATTCTCATTTATTTATACCTAATACACATTACTCATATCCTTTGGATCATGTTTGCATTCATAAGCATACCTTTATACCTTTAACAACTCATAATTTCCAAATTTAAACACATTGATATCATGACAATACATTCCTTAAGTTATAACATCAATTAACAACCTAAACTATCAAATCCTTAACCAATTAATCAAGCAACTATCTAAGTTCATTTCAAGCCCCAATCAAATCCAAATGCACCAAAGTAAAGTGACTTATCCTTATATGATTCAACAATTACACAAAACAGAAAATTTCATTTCAAAGCATTGCCTATGATCGCGGGGGACCTTTCCACAACCGTGGGATGACTGCCTCGAAGTGCATTATCCAATTTCCCTTAATTTTCTAGATTCTAACACCTTTATACCAAATTCAAAACATCTTCATATTAGTCCATTAATTATATCTCAATTATACCTTAATTATACTTCAATTCCTCATCAATTTCGTCTCCAATTCCAACTCAAAATCATTTAATTGGCAGCTCATAAACTATTTATCTTTCATGCATCAAAAAATAGAAACTTTCATTCACTTAATCTCATCACATATTTAGTCCTATTTTTTTTTCAAATTCAAGAACACTCATAAATTCACCTTCATTTAAACTTAAAATTTCAATCTAAATCATCCATATAGCAACCTATAACCTACGGTTCTCATGCATAAAAAACAAAACAGAAAAGTATCCAATTCATTTTCCAGCACACTTCATCAACACTATCATAATTCAATCATCATAAACTTTCTATTACAATATGCCACAAAGCTCAATACTTTACTTACTTGTTTAGCTTAAGTTCCACCTCAATTCATCCAATCTACTTTTCCTTATATGCATCCAAGATCATCTCAAATACAAGGCAGGAATTAGATGGGTATTCAGCAAGGTTAAAAGACAATAGCAAAAACAATAATGTTCTGGTTCTATAACTATCTTGTGAAGGGTGAAAGCATGGATTTTTGGTGTCGCAATTGGAGACAAACTTAAGAAAAACACAAAGATGTGAGGGTATGGTGTTTTGATGGTGAGAAGAAAGAAGAAGAAGAATGAACCCAGTAGAAACTATCCCTACAGTAGCTTAACTCATTAGGTGCTAGGTGTCACCATTTTATGCATTCCATTTTTCCCATATATAAGTTGCCAAATTTCACCAAGATCCTAGGCCATTTGTCACTCAATCACTGTTGCCATTTGTCACTTAATTTTCTATGCCAAATGTCACTCAATTCTACTGCCATGTGTAACTTATTTCATAGGCTTAGTCATTCTACATTTCCATGTGTCAATTTGACAATTTTCCTAAACTAAATGCACATTTTAATTCATCAACTTTCCAATTGGAACAATTAATTCTAAATTTACTAATTGTAATCCACCAAACCAAAATTCAAGATATAAGCAATACGCAATTCACATCATGATCATTTTAAACCTTTCATACCCTGAAATATGTCAATTGAGTGCACATACAATCTTGGCAATGTGTAATAACTCGTTCTCCATATTGAGCGTTAAAGCTTTATTTATTACTGGGAATTCATGAATTGCATTTCATTCAGATGCATATCATTAGCATACACATATGAATTATGAATTATGATTTTGTACACATTGTAAGGAATGCATATGCACTAAGTCGACTCATTATGAGGTGTGAAAAGATTAAAATGTTCATGATGTGAATTTTGAAACATTTATGCCCTGAATTTTGGTTTTATTGATTACAAGTAATGAATTTAGAATTACTTGATATAATTGGAAAATTGAGGAATTAAAAGTACATTCAGTCTAGGAAAAATGCCACGTGGTAAGAAAAATTGATACATAGAAATTAAGATGACTAAGCCTATAATTGAGTGACATTTGGCATTGATCGTTGTGTGACAAATGGATTAGTAAGTTGATGACAATTGGCAACTGTGATTACATGGCATATGACTTAGTTTTATTGGTGACATATGATAGCATATTTACTTGATAAATTTTGTACATGCCTTTAGAAATATAGCAATTTAATTTGGTGACACATGCCATTGTAGTAAGGTGACACCTAACACCTTAGGTGTAAGCTTCAGCAGGAGCAACTCTAACTAAGCTTATTCTTGTTCTTCCTTCCTCTCACACACCACTGAAACACTCTTCTCTTTCACCTCCCTATGTTTGTTTATGATCATGTCCAATCACTACACAAATAATCCATGTTTTATCTTCACAAAGTTAAGTAGAAGATCACATTGTTGTTGTTCATTGAACCCAGTCGAAATCCATCCAAGTTCCACTTTGAATGTTTGATGATTCTGCATATTTACATTATTGATTTAGAGTGACTTTTGAGCTGGGATTAGAACTAAACAAGTAAAAGATTAGTGTTTATGGCATGTTATAATAGAGAATTTATGATGATGAATTAGGATGAATTGTCAATGATATTAATGATTGATTGTGCTGGAAAATTTCTGCATGAACTTGGGTACTTTTCTGTTATGTTTTTGCATGTATGAAAATAGTAGGTTATAGAATGTTAAATGGATGATTTAGTTTGAGATTTGATGTATAAATGAAGGTGGATTCATGGTAAAGATAGGTGTTAATGAAGTGTTCTTGAATTTGGAAAATTATGGTTTGTTAAAGGAATAAATGAGTTTTTCAAATGCAAACATGATCTTAAAAACATGTGAAATGTGTATAAGATATGGATAAATTAGCATTGAAGAACATGGGGTAATTATGAATGAGAATTGAGTAAATGTATGAAAATATATTGCTAGAAAAAGTTTGGCGAATATTTAGCTTTTATGAAATTCCAGATTTAAAGTAACAACTGTGTGTGTGTTATATGAGGTTTTTGATCATGAAAATGTTCAAGGATAAGTGTAAAATATGATTTGTTAATAGTATAAAGATGTTTTCATGAATGCAAATGAGATCCAAAGAATATGAGTATGGTGAATTAGGTATGATTGAATAAGAATTGAGGAAATTGTGTAAATATATAATACTAGGAAAAAATTAATGAATTGATGAATGATGAATGGAAAGTGATCAAGTTTACCTAAGGTATAAACCTAATTGCAAACTAAATGATGTACAAGTCATGATGTATAAATGACTAAGATTTGTGAATAAGGTTACATACTCGGAATGATCAATTAAGCATGCATTGAACACGACACATATACACGTGTAAATTTGAGTATTTATCTGATTGATCCATTAGTGATGTGTACATGTGTGTATTGCTTGATTTAGAGGCACAAATCGATCAAAAACCATCCAGACATTGTCGGTTCGTCGAGGCAATAGCTAACTAGAGTGCACCGTGAGTAACCTAGATGTGTGACCTGGATTAGAAACATGTTCTGCTCATATTGTTTCGATTAAACTTGATTTCTCTATTTTGAATCGATATTGATATAATTATGACATTGATGATTCTGGACAATTGATTGTCCGAGGAGTTTAATATTTGGGACTGTATTAGGAGTGTTTGTGATTTGAATGTGAATAAGGAAAATGAATTCTCAACTATATGTTGAATGTCAGACATAGATTCGATGAATTGTGGTAATTGAATGTGTTTCTTGACTAAAAAGTGATTGGTGATATATTATGTTAAAATGTTGCACTTCATTACATGAATATGCATGTTTATATAAAGGAGTTGTTACCGGAGCAGCTAACATAAAAAGAGCTTTAAGCTCAGATATGTTCCCACAAAGCCTCAGGCTCAACATTTAATGAACCCGGCATCCATAACGGGTACAGGAAAATATTAGAATGAGCCCGGTACCCACAACGGATACAAGACCGATAACTGATAAATAGGTGCTTGGTCACAACAAAGTAAAAATAAAAGTGAGTCTCATTTGCATTTGCATTTATATCATTACATGTGTTTATGAAATAGTTTGCAAATGAATGTTGAATTATATTGAGATAACATTGTGAAGTTTTTTGAGATGATTATATGAAGTTTTTACATTCAAAAGGTGCTTCTGAAATGATTAAGTGATTGTATTATTAAGGTGCTTGTTGAAGCATGATGAATAATGTGATATATGAGGCATAAATCTGTATCATGTGTTATATTGATTGAGTTGGGTTTTATTCATGTGATATATATGATCTTTTTTGAGTTAACACATCGATGATAGTTCACTTATTGAGTTCGCAAAACTCATCAAAATTGCAACATTAATCTTTAGATACTGAAAGGAGACCTTGCTTGTAAAGCATTCTAGTTAGTGTCTAGTATTATCCACTTTGGGATCAAGATATGGCTTAAAGGTCTGGTTAGTTGTCATCTGAGGAGTTTAGATAGAGTGCTTTTATATAGTTTTTCATCTCATGTAGAATATTTTGTATAAACAGTGTGAACGCAAATGGTTTTTGTATTGTAACTATATGGATGGTTTGTAATGAAATGACAATGTTCAACATATTTTGTTAATGAAATGAGATATGTTAATATTTTAAATACTTATGTTCTTTATGGTTCCATATGAAGTGAATGTGATTACTTTAACATGCCATTCTCGTAGGGTATGTTCTTGGATATTCTAAAGAATGCCGGGCTTATGTCCTATAGTAGTGGGATGTTACAGTTTTTGGTATCAGAGCATGATTTGGCATCCTTAGGGACATATAAGAGCATTTAGACATGATATATAGCGAGAGATTTGTATAGTAATTATAACTATTGTTTGTTATAGGTCATCCACTATAGGAGATCAAGTGGCAGAGTCAGCTGACCTTGAGTCCATAAGAGCCAATAGAGAGTCTCCAGTACCTCAGTCTAAACAGATGCCTTCGAGAATTCTTGAGAGAAAGGAAAGGAGGTATGATAAGCTTAGAAAGCAGGGGCTGTAGATTTTTATAAAAGTACAGACCCTGCGGAAATAGAAGGTTGGTTGGAGAGAACTGAATGGGTGTTTGATCAGAAGGACTACGAGTCCGATGAAAGATTTGATTATGCAATCTCGCTACTACAAGGTCCAGCATATTAGTGGTGGAAGACTGTTCCTGGTAGTTCCGCTCGACCTTGTAGACTGAAGTGGGATGATTTTCTGAGAGATTTTAAGGAAAATTACATGCCCAAGATTTATCTGAATAGGAAGATGAAGGAGTTCTTAGATTTGAAATAGGGAAGTCTTACTATAGTCGAATATGAGGTGAAGTTTAATGAGTTGATGGGTTATGCTACTACTTCGATTTCGACTAAGGAAGATAAGTGCAGGCAGTTTAAAGATGGACTAAATATGAAAATTAGAACGAGACTAGCCATTACCAATCTGAGTAGTTTTATTGAACTAAGAGTTGCATCGATTCGAATTGAGCAGTTACTAAAGGATGGACGAGCAGAGTATAGTCAGGAGCCTAGAATAAAGAGATATGGAGAATTTCAAGTTGATTCTAGTAGAAGATTTAGTAAACGCTAGAGTTGACCATCACGATCACAACAGAGATCGAGATAGTCAAGGTTTAGGTCGAGAGGTGGCTTTGGCTATTCTGGTAGAGGTTAGTTGTTTGGAGGGAAGAAATATAGTAGGCAATCACCACAGATGCCTAGTTGTGACACTGTGGCAAGAAACATGGTGGAGAATGTTGGAGGTTAATGGGAGCTTGTTTATGTTGTGGCTCTCATGAGCATCAACTTAGAGACTGTCCTGAAATTTCTAGAGCCTAGTCTGGAGTGAGAATGGGCTCAGTGACTGAGACCACTGTCTAGCGAAGTAGAGCCAGTGGAGCGGGATAAAGAGGCAGAGGTCGAGGCAAAACTAGTTTAGTAGGTCCTAGTTTTAGGAGGCATACGGAGTAATAGCCGTAGTCTCAAGCCAGAATTTTTTCCATCACCAGATAGGAGGCATAGAACTCCCCAGATGTTGTTGTAGGTGTGTTGCATGTCTTTCAATTTGAGGCATTTTCATTATTAGATCTAGGATCCACATATTCATTCATTGCACCACATTTGGCATCTAAACTGCACTGTGAGAGAGGTGATGAAATGTGGCTTAGTAGTGAGTGCTCTAGCAGGAAGTACCACAGTTAGTGGGGAAGTCTGTAAAGGGTATATCATTAAGATTGATCAGGCAGAATTAAAAGCTTTGATAGCATTGTAGTTGAAGGAGATAGATCTCATATTAGGTATAGACTGGCTTACTACTCATAGGGCAGTAATGAATTGTTATACTAAGGAAGTGATTGTTGAATCCCCTAATCAACCAAGGGTGGTATTTTGACGTGTTAGTCAAGCAGTGCTAGCTAGATTGATTTCCTCAATGAATGCTCTCAAACTGATTCGAGGTGAATGTGATGCTTCCTTAGCTTATATGGCTAATACCCGAACTGAGCAGATTGTACAGGATATTCTTGTTGTTAGGGATTTCCCAGATGTGTTCCCTGTTGAATTACCAAGTTTACCCCCAAAAAGAGAGATGTTGTTTATGATTGATTTAGTTCCCAGTACTGCTCTTATATCAATTCCTCCATATAAGAAGACACCGGTTGAACTGAAAGAACTTAAGACCCAGTTGTAGGAATTATTGGATAAGGGTTTTATTAGACTTAGTGTGTCACCTTGGGGAGCTCCAGTTTTGTTTGTGAAGAAGAAGGATGAGACCCTGAGATTGTGTATTGACTATAGACAGTTAAATCGGGTGATGGTGAAGAATAAGTACCCATTACCGAAGATTGATGATTTACTTAATCAGTTACAGGGAGCTCAGGTGTTTACTAAGTTAGATTTGAGATCAGAGTACTATCAGTTGAAGATAGCAGAAGCTGATGTACCTAAGAGTGCATTCAGGACCAGATATGGACACTTTGAGTTTTTAGTGATGCCTTTTGGGTTGACAATTGCTTCGGTAGCTTTTATGGTGCTGATGAATAAGGTTGGAATTTTGTGATTGTGTTCATTGATGACATTTTGGTGTATTTGAGGAATAGAGAAGAACATTCTAAGCATTTAAGGCTAGTAATATAGATAATGATGGAAAAGCAGTTGTATACTAAGTTCAGTAAGTGTGAATTTTGGCTTGTCAAGTAGTATTCTTGGGTCAAATAATGTCTGGATAGGGCATACAGGGTAGACCCAAATAAAGTTGAAGTAGTGATGAAGTGGGAAGCCTCAAGAAATATGTTTGAGATCTGGAGTTTTCTTGGATTAACTAGTTATTATAGGAGGTTTGTTGAGGGGTTTTCATTGATCTCAGCTCATTTGAAAAAGCTTCTAAGGAAGAAGGTACCTTTCAGATGGACTGATTAATGCCAAAGGAGTTTTGAGGAGTTAAAACACCAATTGACTATAGCACCAATGTTAGCTATTCCATCTAGTTCTGGAGGATATGTTATGTATAGTGATGCTTTGCACTAGGGGTTAGGATGTGTTTTGATACAGTATGACAGAGTAATTGCACATGCATTGAGACAGTTGAGGTCTCATGAATTTAATTATTCAGTTCATGATTTGGAATTGGCTAAGGTGGTATTTGGTTTGAAGATTTGGAGACATTATCTGTATGGAGAGACATTTCAGGTATTCACAGATCATAAAAGTTTGAAATATTTGTTGAGTCAGAAGGAATTGAATATGAGATAGAGGAGATGGATTGAGCTACTGAAAGATTATGATTGTACAATTAAGTATCATCTTGGTAAAGCTAATATGGTGGCAGATGCATTAATTAGAAAGTCTAATAGCAATGTGGCACAAATTCAAATTTTGAGGTTATCGAGCCTAATCCAACTGAGAGCCTTGAATGTTGAGTTAAAATTGGGACATAATGAAGTACTATTAGCTACACTGATGCAACATCCCACTACCATAAAGCAAATACCCGAATACCCGAAGGACATTCAAGTACATACCTTATGATGATGGTATGTTGGAGCGAACAAATCCGATATACACATGGCAATCTAACTAACACATGGCATCATCTAACAAACTCGAAAATAACTAATTTTTAAAAACCATTCAATCATCAAGTTTACACTGAAATCTCCAAACGATTATTTACACAACTTATACAAAATCTAGCAGTTCAACAAAAACTTAAGCTAGAAACTTCTGGTGTCAGCTGACAGACC
>JANZLC010022773.1:0-10887 GCA_026413385.1 Erythroxylum gracilipes
ACTAAATTAAAAAAAACTAAAAACTAAAAGCAAAAAGGAAAACAAACACCCCCTAAATGTTGAAGCATCTCTCATTGATATCTATTGGTTGATTTGTATTTGAAAGGTGATTGATTGAGTTTATAGATTAATTATAAAAATCGGGTTGGATACCATCCAAATCCAATAATTGGATTTGAGTATTTAACCTCAAATCTTAAGAGGTCGACCCGGTGTGGATATTAATTATAAAACCGGGTTAGATTCTATCGAAATTTACAAGACAAAACATGTTTATCACGAATTGAGTGTTTTAAGATGGAATCTTTTTGGGCCTAAATTCAAATCTTAAGAGGCCAACCTGGCCCGTAGGTAAGGGTTACAAAAACTCCAATTAATTCTAGACAATTTAGACTCTTTTCGACATTACATAGGCTCAATTTTTTTATTTTTTAAATAATTGACGAGAAAGGCTGAAACAAAACTAACCCAAGCTAACAGGCTTACCCCATACACCTAGATCCTACGAGCCTTTCACCATCAATATCTGAACAAGCAGAAATATCTGAATTTAAAATAGAATCTAAACAAGAAGGACTAACACTCCAATGTTGAAGATTTGCATGTAATATGGCTACCCGTGCAAGTGAGTGAGCCGCCTTATTGGCAATCCTACGCGTCCAATGGAAGGATAAGTGAAGGAAATGTCGCTTGAGTGAGAGACAATCAAGGGCCAAAATTTTACTCTCAGAACTGTTCGAAGATAGGGCTAAAATAGCTTTGATAATCGTCAAACAATCAGATTCCACAATGACATGATCAATTTGTTTGTCTTTTAACCAAGATACAGCTTCCCTTATCGACATAAGCTCAGCAAGGACTGGATCAAGCAGAAAAGGGTAATGTCCGGAGATAGCAGCGACAAAATAACCTCTATCATCCCTGAGAATGGCAGCAAAACCTGAGGCATTCTTGTCTTGAAAAATAGCCGCATCAACGTTGCATTTCAGGAAACCCTCCGATGGTCTAGTCCATCCAGCGTTGATAGCTCTGACCTCCTCAGTCTGTTAGAACGTAACAGAAATATATTCCTCATTTATTTCATCTGTACAAATCTTCTCTTCTCTCTCCTTGCGTGTTAAGAGGTGTACAACTTCTGTTATTTTTTGTCATGATTTATTGTACTACTACACTGTACACAATACTATAAATAATAGGAAAAGTTGAGCAGAACAGTGCAAGCTCAGAATATTTTATTCTCCACGTTATTATTTTCTCACTTGGTATCAGAGCAATACCTTCTTCTCTGTCATTTCGCTTTCGTCTGCAACCTCTGAGACTACTGGGTCATCTTCTTCGACCCCAAAACATTACACCTTATTCAGCTCCTCTAACCAAACCACTGCGATCAAGCTGGATCGTAGCAACTACTTGGTTTGGGAATCTGTGGTACTGCCACTGATTGAAGGCAACAAACTAGAGTCCCACATTGATGGCACAGATCGTGTTCCACCTCGTCTTGTCTCTGATGGTGCAGGGACCAAAATCAATCCCGACTTTGAAGACTGGTATTCTGTTGATCGTCTGCTTGTGGGTTGGCTGAGAAACACTATGACCCAAGATGTTGGTGCTCAACTTTTCCACTGTTGAACAGCCCAGGAACTATGGAGTGGAGCACATGCACTCTCATGTGCTTCAACTAAAGCTCGTCTCATGATTTACAAGACCGAACTTCATCAGACTCGTAAAAATGGTATGAAAATGGAAGAATATCTTACCAAAATGAAGAATATTGCAGATCAACTTGCTCTTGTTGGTTCATCGATAAACACCGAAGATCTCATCCTTCATACACTGAATGGCCTTGATACTGAATATAACGCAATAGTGGTAAAACTAGTGGATCAAATTAACCTCACTTGGGTAGAAGCTCAAGCTTCATTGCTGGCTTTCGAAAGCCGTCTGGAACAACTTAATCAATTCTCATCACTAACTATTCAATCGATTGCTCATATTGCTCAACATGAAGAAGCTAGACCTGATGCTGAGCGTCGCACTTTTGAGTCAGGACGAGGAGGCTGGCGCAGTAGAAATGGTGGGCAGCGTGATGGTCGTTTTCGTGGATGCCGTTGGGGAGGTCGAAATGGTAGCCGCCCAATCTGCCATCTTTGCCAACATCCAGGTCATGTAATAGCAAACTGTTATCACAGGTATGATCACTCCTTTCAACCACCTTCTGGCCCTTCTGGTTATGGTTGTAACTTTGAACAACAGTCTCCGCAAGCTTTTTATGCCTCTCCCCACTCAGTATCAGATCCTACTTGGTACATGGATAGTGGAGCCAACTACCATGTGACTCCTTACTCTGAACAACTTGAAAATATTACTCAAGTAGGTAAGTATCATCTCCTTACAGCCACTGGAGAAAAGAATCGTATCATGGGTATAGGATCTGCCTCTGTTTCTTGTCCTCAATCCCACTCTAAACTGTTTCTTAAGGATGTATTACTTGTTCTGACTGCTACTAAAAATCTTTTGAGTGTAAATAAGCTTGTTGAAGATAACTGTGTTGACATTCAGTTTATTGATATCGGTTGCACTGTGAAGGACAAGGTAACGGGACAGCTACTGATGCATGGGACATCCAAACAAGGAATGTATCCTATGAACAGCAGGGATAAGTTTCAGCCTCAAGTCCATGTTGCACAAATTACTAACACCAAACGATGATTTCATCAGATGGCATCACAAGCTAGGACATCCAAGCCATAGAATTCTGAAACAAATTCTGAAAAACTGTAATGTGAATCTTTCAGTTAATGATGATTATGTATGCGAGGCTTGTCAGTTTGGAAAATCAAAACACTTACCTTTCCCTCATTCTACTTCTCATGCTTCTGCACCTTTGGAATTAATCCACACTGATTTATGGGGACCCTCCCCTGTTCAGTCCTCAAATGGTCATCGATATTACATTCATTTCTTGGATGACTTCAGTAGGTACACTTGGTTTTATCCGTTAAAACATAAAGGTGAGGTTGTTAATGCTTTCAATCATTTTAAAGCCTTGGTTGAAAATCAGTTCAACACAAGTATTAAAGCTGTTCAGTGTGACAATGGCTCCGAATATAAACCTCTCATACCTATTGCACAAGCCGCAGGGATCAACCTCAGATTCACTTATCCATACACTTCCTCTCAAAATGGCCGTGCAGAGAGGAAACACAGGCATATAGTTGAAACAGGCCTGACCTTGTTAACACAAGCAAAGATGCCACTTATGTATTGGGTCGATGCCTTTCAAGCTGCTGTGTTTCTAATAAACAGACTTCCTACTTCAGTTTTGGAGGGTGCATCACCACTGTTCAAATTATTTAAAACAAAACCGGACTACAAGACTATACAACCATTTGGTTGCGCTTGGTACCCATGTTTAAAGCCATACAATCATCACAAATTCCAGTTTCACAGCCAAAAATGTGTATATCTTGGGGTTGCATCTCAACAGAAAGGCCATAAATGCTTAAGTGCTTTTGGGAAAATTTTTATATCACGACATGTTGTATTTGATCCCTCTTTGTTTCCCTTTGTCACAGGTTTCATGAATCATCAAGTTAAAACATCTGAAATAGATGATGGAATGCCCCTAATAATTCACAAATCCAACTTATCTGTCTCCTCTACCTCGCCTCCAGAACAAGAAACACCTGTTGTTACCACCTCACCAGTTCACTGTCACTCTTCACCTCGAGACAACTCACCTATCACCAATTCAACTGATCTTTCCTCAACCAACAGATCTGATGCTCCACTCTCTTCAGAAAATCAAGCACCTCCCTCAAACCAACTCAATCAACATCCAATGACGACAAGAGCCAAAGATGGTATTTTAAAGCCTAAATATCCCTTCACCAGACGTCTTCATTCCGAAGACCCAGTTTCTTTGTCACACATCGCTGAACCAACTTCTGTGCAAGATGCACTCACATCCACTCACTGGCGTCAGGCAATGGAGAATGAATTTACTGCCTTACAACAAAACAAAACATGGACTTTAGTCCCATACAACGGTACGCAGCAGCTCATCGACTGTAAATGGGTATTCAAAAATAAGTTCAAAGCTGATGGATCTATCCTGAAACATAAAGCACGGTTGGTTGCAAAGGGTTTTCAACAGGCGGTTGGCATAGACTACTGGGAAACATTCAGTCCGGTAATTAAACCAACCACCATTCGTGTTGTATTGACGATTGTTGTTACTTTTCAGTGGGAAATAAGGCAGCTTGACGTGAACAACGCTTTCTTAAATGGTTTTCTTCAAGAAGATGTTTATATGCGACAACCGGAGGGATTTATTGATCAGCAGCGACCAAATCACGTATGTAAGTTGGTTAAAGCCATTTACGGCTTAAAGCAAGCACCCCGAGCCTGGTTTGATCGTCTACGTCTCATCTTACTACAATGGGGTTTCAAAAATGCCAAGAGTGACATCTCTCTATTCTTGCTTCAAACGGGTAACATCACTGTATTTGTGTTAATATATGTCGACGATATTCTCATAACTGGAAACAACTCTGCATATGTAAAATCCTTTGTACAGAGATTGAATGCACTCTTCTCTCTCAAGGATTTAGGACCTTTATATTATTTTCTTGGACTGGAAATTTACCGAGACAGCTCAGGCATATACGTGAACCAAGGAAAATATATTCTTGACTTGTTAAAGAAATTCAACATGCTGGACTATGCACCTGCGCCTACTCCAATGGTCACTAGTTGACATTATTCTTTAACTGACGGAGACCATGACAAACCCTACTGTATTCCATCAAGCCATAGGTTCTCTTCAATACTTAACAACTACTCGTCCAGACATTGCATTTTCGGTGAATAAACTCAGTCAATTCCTGTCTCAGCCAACAACCATGCATTTTACGTTATCTCAAAAGAACCTATAAATATGGACTTCATATAAAGCCATTCTCTTCACTTCAACTAATGGCCTACACAGACGCAGACTGGGCTACAGATACAGACGATCGAAAATCAATGGCAGGTTTATGTGTGTATCTTGGCGGCACACTAGTATCGTGGTTCTCACGGAAGCAATGCGTAGTCTCTCGATCAAGTACAGAATCTGAATGTAGGGCATTGGCTGATGGAGCTGCCGAAATTAAATAGTTAAGTTCACTATTGTCTGAGCTAGGTCTCTTCCTCCGAAAACCTTCCACACTGTGGTGCGATAACTTGAGTGCAAAAGCACTAGCTGCAAATCCAGTTCAACATGCTCGTAGTAAACACATTGAGATTGACGTACATTTTGTCCGAGATTTGGTTTTGTCTGGTTTCATCGACATCAGATATATTTCATCCCCTCATCAAGTAGCTGATTGTCTAACCAAAGCATTGCCTCACTCTCAGTTTCAATTCTTACGGGACAAACTCGGGTTGTCCATCACACCCTCTCGTTTGAGGGGGTATGTTAGAACGTAACAAAAATATATTCCTCCTTTATTTCATCTGTACAAATCTTCTCTTCTCTCTCCTTGCGTGTCGAGAGGTGTACAACTTCTGTTATTCTTTGTCATGATTCATTGTACTACTACACTGTACACAATACTATAAATAATAAGAAAAGCTGAGCAAAACAGTGCAAGCTCAGAATATTTTATTCCCTACGTTATCATTTTCTCACTTAATATGTCCAAAATTGTCTACAATGTCAACAAAATAAATATGAGACATTGCCTCAGCTGGTCTTCTTCAACCTCTACCCATCCTGACAAAATTTGAGAGGATGTTTCTCTTGATTTATAGTGGGCTTGCCACTTTCCCATCATCATTACACCATTCTATTGGTGGTGGATAAACTCAAAAGTATGCCCATTTTATCCTTTGGAAGTATCCATTCACTGCCAAAAATGCTGCTTAAAGTTTCTGTAAAGAGATTGTCCACTTACATGGCATTTCAAGATCAATTGTTTCTGATAGAGATGTCATTTTTCTAAGCAATTTTTGACAAGAGCTCTTTAAGCTTTGCAAAACTCAATTTAAGATGAGTACCAGCTACCACCCTCAAACGGACGACCAAACGAAAGTGGCTAATCGTTGTTTAGAAACTTATTTGCATTGTTTTGCTCAAGAGCAACTGAAGACTCTGAGTGATTTTATTTCATAGGCAGAATATTCCTACAACACAAGATTTCACATGTCTTCAACGGGCAGCACTCCTTTTGCGATTGTTTATGGACATGCACCGCCTCCTCTTTATTCATATGTCTCAGGAGAAACTCCAAAAGCAGAATTGGAGACCCAACTGTTGCAGCGGGATGATACGTTAAAGATTCTTAAAGATAACTTGATAAAAGCTCAATCTTGCATGAAGGCTCAAGCTGACACCAAATGAAGGTCACTTTCAACGAGGGTGACTCAGTTTTCTTACGAGTACGTTTATACCGATAGAAATATTGGCCAAACGAAGGTACGAGATACTTGGTCCTTGATATTTTAGCCCTTACAAAGTTTAACGTTGTATCGAATCTATAGCGTACAAGTTGGAACTTCTTCCCACTTCAAGGGTTCACCCAATATTTCATGTTTCTCTTTTACGACCAGCAATGGGCTAAGTACCTGTGTCATCTCCAACTGATTTACTTGTCACTGCCGATTGGGAAGTTATTCTTGAGCCTGCCAAAGTTCTTTCTCATCGCTGGATTTCAAAGGTGATGTTCCCACTTTGGAGTAACTCGGTGAATGGGAAAACCACCCATTAGAAGAAGCAACTTGGGAAAATTACGATTTATTTTCTAACCAATTTCCTCATTTCCGCCCTGAGGACAAGTCGCATTTCCAAGAGGGAACAATTGATGGAAGTCCTCCCTTACGTGTCTATTCAAGGAGAAAATATAGGACACGTGACAAAGAGTCTAAAGACCAACTCTCAATCTTACTGAGTCTGCAGGACCATTCTGTTAAGGAATAGTGGGGTTAGTGACACAAATCGTGGAAGATGGGTGCTAAGTGGTCTTCATGATCCTTTCTTTTAGCTGTTCAGTTATAACTACTTCTTAGGCTTTAGCTATTTATAGATACAGTATTGCATTTTCCCATAGCAGATCAGTTTTTTTGAATTCCAGTTGTTGTTAGGAGAGTTAGCCCTTCTCGGAGTGGGTTTTTATCTGCATTTAATAAACATCAGATTTTTTTTCATCATTTCTTTCCTGTTTTGTTCCCTTGTTCCTAACAGTACCTTTGTTTAAAAACATGCAGATGAAGAAGGGAAGAGTTAGCAAACACAAACTCTCTCCATTCACCATCTTGTTAAATCCTTTTGCGCCTTTGAAGTAAAAGTGTGTTAATTGCATGTTTTGGTGTGAAATTTAGCTCCTTTCTCATCTCCTCTTCAGTTAGGGTTCTATTATGCATATGTGATTGTTGGAAATGAGTAGTGAATGGGTATGTTGCGTGTAGAAGGGAAGAAAACCAAAGAAGGCAAGCAATTGGAGTAAAGAATAAGGGTTTTGAAACACTCCTTTCAAAGTTATGGAAATTTTGATATGTTGTTGGGGCTTTTTAGTGTAAAGTGAAGGGTTTTGTTAAGAGAAGTATCCTAGATGATAATGAGATGTTGCTAGTTCATTTGCATGTGTCTTTGGTGTTGCGTTTGCATAATAAGACTGAAGCGAGTTAATTGGAGTGTATACCTCGTTAGATGGAGTAGTTCCACTGAACAGACATCAGTATTTTAGCAATATCTTAACCTGTAGTTATCCAAATGGGATAACTTTAATTCAAGATTAAACTAAATACATATGTCTACAACTTTCATGAAGGAATTGAATTTGAGTTCTATCTATAAGGGTTTTGAAATTTGTCTTGAAGTTGAGTTCTAGTTGTTGTCCCTGTTTGAGAATAGTTTATAGTATTTTGGGTATAACTCTAGGAATAATAAACCAAATTGTATTACCTTTATGTCATTAGAAACTTAAGATATAGAGGAATATTTGTTTAAAAGAACATATTGCCTAAAAACCTCAGTTTCTATGTCAGAATGGCCTTACAAACTAGCCCGAAAACCTATCCTGACAAAAGCTGGAAATTAGGTACAGCCGTGCGTCACCCCCATTTTTAGCCCAAACATGAATTTTTCCTTATTCAAATGCTATTGAACCTCCTCCAAAACTCTTTCAGATATCACTGCAATTTAGCAAACCCGGTTATTAGGGTAATATGAGACTCATGCTTATAATGTGTAATCACTTAAATGTTTTCATTGATGCATTATTGCAAAGGCTTATATTCATAAGGCGTGAACAAACACTTTCAATTTGAGCATAAGGAATAACTTCATATGTTATGCACTATTTCTCTTGCATATGACTCTGAAATGTGATATAAAATGCTTTAACCTCTAAGTTCTAGTTGTGGGTAAATACGCATGCGTAGAAGGATCTGCAGCTGCTTCTGTTCTTAGACATTACGATGTCTTCTATTTTAAAGACTTAAGTATCTTCTGTTTCTGTAGTAGGTATCTTCTGTTCTGTTCTCATTACCCACCTATGAAAAGATTAGCAGGTAATTCTGTATGTATTTTGATATTTGTTCTATTATGATGCAATTGATAGTTAGATTACTCTCTAATTTGAATAATCAAAGATTGCTATATGATATGTCATGATTCATTTGCATGTAAATGTTAGACGACTGTAGGAAGTAGTCGCCATCTTGTATTTTACTTTATTTATTTTCCCATTAAACTATATGTTTGGCACGGTGGTTTTTCCTCCGTATAGATCTTGATAAAAAGGGTTAAGGCAGGGACAATTGCAGTGGCCAAAGAAGGATGTATTATGCTTTGGGAGATTTTGTGCTTAAGCTTTTAGTTGTATTCACTATTATGAAACATTTTTTTGTAGTTTGTGTAAATGGCCTGTAATAACCATAACATAGGATGAGTTTGATTTTAAGGCATATATTTGATAAATACATTGTATATATTGTCTCCTGTTTATAACTCAATGACATATGAAATGTGATGTATGTTTGCCTTATTTTCTGGGGATTATTGGAATATCTTGGTTTGTTTTAGTTTTGTTTTGTGTGGCATTCGTATATCCTCCTAGAGATATTAAGGTGTTACATTTTTTATGATCATAAATTGATAGGTTGTGTAAAAATTAGCAAGCAATGACTAGATACCTGTCCGTGGAGCAAGTACTAGGGTACCTAAGTCTTAAGAATGTCTCGTGTCGATGACTAGGTACCAGAGTGGAATCGAGATATCCTGAATTTTGAAGATATCCTGTGTCGATGTCTAGGTACTAGAATGTTATCAAGGTACCAAATTAAATTAAGGAATTGATGTATCTTATGCCGATATTTATAAATCTAATTACGTTTCTATTTAGTGAGAGAATATGATACAGACCATTGAATGTAAGCCTACTAGGTTAAGCAGGGATTAGGCAATTCAGTTAATAATGAGATAAAACATAAATGGTAGTAATATAAATAATATAGTGTTAATTATTGCTGATGATAAAATTTTGAATGTTTGTTAATTATTAAGATATGTTGAGTATTGTTGTGTATTTTAGTATAATGTGTGTGTTTTAATCTTTAGACTTATATATATATATTGAGTTATTTGATTTTAAGAATACGATCAATTACTTAGGCAGTTCACAATTTATAACTATTTTTTTAGGAGATAGAAAGATTATTAATAACTTTGAGCACGTGATCGATATAATAGAATCTAAGTAAGATCAGCAAATTAAATTGAGTAAAGAAATTTTTTTGTCACTGTGACGTTTCGAATAGTTATGTTTGAAAAGAATATTTTTGTGGCCGATTAATTTTTTAAAAACTAAGAAGAATTTTAGTTATTAATGATATAATTTAGGAACAATTTGGATAATTGTGGTTTAAGAATGATTGGAGTGTCACGGTATGTCTTCAATTTCTGCTATAAATGGTAACTAAAAACAAAGTCGTATAGTATCGCTTAATAAAAATAACATTATTTAGTCAGTAGCTGATTTTTTAACATTAATACTTAAAAAATTAATAATATGGCAGGATGCAACGAATTTAAGCTAATACAAATAGAAAAGCAACGGAGTGGGATGGATTGCTCCGATTAAATACCTACACATACTACTGCGAATTATAACTGAACTTAGGTTTCTTAGTTTCAGCTTTGGCTACCTCACCGTGAGCAAGACGGAACTCCACCAAAAATATCAGATTTTAGGCCATTTTAGTTGGGCTGTTGTGCATTTTCAACACTTCCGATTAATCATCTCACGGTAAAACCGCAAACCTTTTTTTTGACAATTAGTTCAAAGACACTCACCTTTTTTTCAGATTCATCCATCACAAAACAAAAAGGTAAAGAGGAAAGGACATGAAACCAAACTGGTTTATGTCCTTAATTTGACATTGTTCTTAAGGTTGCTTATATAATGTTAGAGAGACCTCTTGGACATCAAAACTAGTTAATGTTGTACATCACTGGCCGCAACTCTCTCTGCGTCTCTTTGTTGTCCCTACTTCCTCGCTCTTAATTGAAACTAAACCACGGCCGCCAAGAACATTATCTAGCTACAGGCCCGCCTCACCATCCTCTTCTCGCATTACCTACACATGACAGCCAAACGTACATTTCATCAACTGTAAATAATCATTACGAAATATTAGTTTGTTAGATGAGAGAGAGATTTTTTCCTTTCCAGCTGCACGTAACCTTTGTATAGCAATATATCTGTATATATGTAGTTCTTACGTTCTTTCAATAGAGAGTGGTCGGGTCGGCCATTTTAGGCCTGGACTTGGTCATAACAGCCTGTGGGCCGATCGATCTATCTATATTCTCCAAAGCCCATCAGCAGGAGAAATCTTTCCATG
>JANZLC010022784.1:0-10886 GCA_026413385.1 Erythroxylum gracilipes
ACAGCTCTGAGAAACTTGATTTGTTTCAAAGGCAAACAACTTCATTATTCATTAATAACTAAAGTGATCAATATCAACGTAGCTTTCTCGAATAGGGAATGGGAGAGCTTCGTGTTTCTAGTTTGATAATTAGCCCAAGTTGAACCCTCTAGGACATGAGATGAAACAAGTAGGATATTTTAGATGAAATATAAAATATTGGAAAATCAAGATATAAACTTTTAATTACTTGTTAAGCAAGTTTTATGTATAATAAAATTCTTAATATCTATTAGTATACAAATAGTATCTTATAGAATAAGAAGTTATTGTAAACATAATATATTTATTACTTATATACATAAATAATTTTTATTACAAAATAAAATATAGTTTAAATTAATAAAAGTTCTTTTTATGTTTATGTTGCCAAACCGTCTACTGTATGAAGCTCTTTTAAAAAAGTTGTTTTTTTAATTAACAGCCAAACAGTCAATTGACTTTTTAAAAAAGCTCTTCTCAGAAAAGCTCTACTGACAAAAGCTATACTGATAAAAGCTCTACTAATAAAAACTCATCCAAACAGGCGCTTAGTGGGGTTTGAGCATTTTGTTGAGTTCTTTCCGTAGATACAAATTCAAGGGGCTCTTGGAATCTTGAATTCTTTTAAATTAATTTAAATGAAAATTTTCTATTTTGATAAAATTCATATTTTTTCCTAAATCTATTAAAATTGTTGGTTTAAACTTTTTATCTTTGATAGCTAATATAGTGACTTTATTATACCATTTTGTAAAGGATAAATAATGAATTACATTTACAAATAATACTCCTGAAATCAAAACCTTATCATTATTCATAACTTCACGCATTATTTATAATTTGTCTTCTTCAATTATCCTTTTACTTTTTATCTCCTAAATTTAAATTATTGCACTCTTCTTCTATATATTCCTCATCTTCTTCTTGTTAACAATTTACAAGTTTTAAATTTTGGACACGTTGTTTTAAGTGACCATTTTATTATTTTACTTATTTTAGCTTTTTTCAATTAAGAGATTGTGATTTATGATGGAGGCTTCATGGATTTCTTAATTATATTAAAGATATATATGATGTTATAACTTGGTGGTTCAATCAATTCTTTTTATAAATTCATCTTTGTTATAAGAGTACTTTCTAATTTATGAAAGTTATCTAAGTATTCTTTCTTTAAATATATATTATTTAAGTATTCTTTCTTTAAGTATAGACTATTTATCTAGTCTATAAGTTATAAGAAAGAAATTTGTTTAGAAGTAAGAACATTTAATCTAGATTATATTCTTCACATTTTCAACATATTTCATATTCGTGGTTTCTTTTATTATTCTAAATCATGATTTTTTTTCATCTTTTGAACTATAATGTATTTCTAAATCATTCGAAGTAGTTGTCGATATTTCTAATATCTTATGTTTCATATATTTATCTAAATCAAATTATTTAGTCTTTTTTCTAGGTCTAAATTTTTTAACAATGATCTTTTCTCTATACTAATAGCTTGTTATATCTTTTCTAGAATTTTCTTTTTCTTTATTTTTTCTTCTTAAAATCTTCTTTGATTTTTTCTGAAAAGATTTTATTTTATTATAATATTTACTATAATGTGATTGATTCCTTTTAATTACTCTTTTTGATGATTCTATCGTAATTAAGTCATATCTAAACTATTCATAAATTTATCTTATCTTATTTTTACCAAATAATTTCTCTCATTTAATATATTATTTAGTTTTAGTTCATTACATAGTTGAATTCCTTCAGCATTTGTTTTAACTATAAGCTACTTATATGTTCCTTTAGTATAAGGAATGTCTCTTGTGTCACTCATTTACCACAACCTATTTATAACTCTTTCTCTAAATAAATATGATAATCCTGTTAGGAACTTTTCTTTACCAAAAAGTATGGTTAAATTCACAAGACCATTATATGATTTGAAAAACTATTAAAGTACCCGCTTTTTAAAAAATTATTGAAAGCCCCCTTGTGGTTATAATTTTTAATGGTTATTCCCTTACTATCAAACATCCGTTAAGAATCTTAACTCTTTATGTAAAAACGATGTCATTTTTTAATCATGGCAGTACTGGTGGCACTATTGTGCCATTTAACAAATGATGTTGTGTAGGTTATTCAACCTATATGGCATTTTGCCTCATGTGATGTTGTTTATCATATCCTGCACAATGCTACATAAAGTAAAGAGAAGAATGAAAATGAATGAAGAAGCAGAAGAGAAAGGTATAGCTAGGGTTCATCAATTGGTTTTCTAGAGAGGAGAAATATGTTAAAATACATTTGGCAGAAAAGTTTGGGTTCATCAATTTAGACGTTAAAGAGGAGAAATCAATGGAAAGTAGCTTATTGTGCTGGTGAGCATGTTTCCCTTCTTAAATCATTGTCTTAATGTTTTCTTTAATCCCCATTCATTTTATTTGCATGCATCCTTCTTAGTGTTCTCATCGATTAGCTATATGGGGATTACAAAATATTGCTAATAAGCTTGATTGTTTTTCCTTTCATCATTTCAGCTTGTATTTTCTTTCCAAAGATAGATAATAAATTAATAAAAATTAAGGAGAGGGATAAAGCTTTATAATATTAGTTTTGTCCATGTACCATATAGGCTTAAAAGAATACAAAGGAAGTGTAAGAACAATACTGTTAGGAAAAAAGAAAAAAAATAAATTACATTCTTTAGCTATATTTAGATTTAGCTAATCAACTTGACGTTGTTTGGTTCCTGCTTCTGCTTCTGCTTTTGTTTTCTTTTCATCTTTTCATCTTTTATTTTTTTTACATTTAATAGATACATTTGTGTGTATTTTTGCGAGAAAATTCTTATTCAAGTTTCACTTTTCACTTGCTTCTTATAAAGCCATGAAGCTAATATAAAATCATTTTTGCATGAGAAACGTGAAATAGTTTATTGGGTATGTCTATAAATGGAAGACTATTGACATACGAGTTATGATAATTTAGATACGCTAACTAAAGTTGAGGAAGCAAACATAATAAATTTTAAACCTCCATCAACCGAGAAGGTATGTTGCCTATTTATTCATTCTTGCTTTTACCTGAGATTTGTTATCTTGATTTACTATAAAAGCATTCTTAGTGACTTGACATATGAAATGAGCATTCAATTAATCCCATTAATGCCTTTTTTATCTCTTATAATTGGTTCAAAAATATTCGTTTTCTTTTTACAATTGGTTCAGCGGTTTATTATGTATGTATATAGAAGATGATCCTTTTTAATCTCTTATATGTGTGTATATATGTGTGTGTGTGTGAGAGAGAGAGAGTGAGTGCCTTTATAATCAAACTATAACATAAAAGGAAATGTACTAATTTGTTGTTAGTTTGAGTTCTAGTTTAGTATTTATCTTTATCGCTTAAGAAATACCACTCATTTTGCCATTTTGTGCCTATTTCTTATCCTTCTTGCTTTGTTTAGTTGCAGAGTTGAATTTTGTTTATCTTAGTTATTCCTTAACTTTGTATTGATTTTAATGGCTACAAAATGATTTGGTGTTATGGCAGGTGAATATTTGATAGGAATTTATTAGATTTGATATATGAAATCATCAATATCGACAATAATAATTGTGTAATATGTGCTTATGTGTATTGTAATTGTGACTTGTAGGCCTCATTTGTGGACTTCTTAAAGTAACTAAACTACTCTAAATAAGGATTGTAACAAATAGATGATTATTTAACTTTTTTCTTAAGGAAATAAAAATGTTGCAGTTTCTTTGAGTGGTTTAATGGAAAATTTACTCCAAGACATGTAGATTTCATAAATGAATTAAGAGAGAATAACTTAGACTTATAATAAACAAAAAGGAGATGGTAAACTTCCTTGAAGAGATAATAAACTTATTTGGGTATGGGGTTTAATGATATTGCCTTAGACTATGTCTTTTAATTGATTGGTATTTTTATATATAAGTAATGGGGATGAGATGAGTTGTAACTTTATGACATTCTATATTAAACAATGTTTTTAAATTATGACATTTTGTATGAAATTATGTATTGAATTAATGGAAATGATGTGTGCTTTTATTTCATGCACATATGTACAAACACGTACTTCTAAATGCAAATCAAATTATTTAAAAGTAATTTCCTACATATGATGTTCTAATTTCATTCACGTGATTCAGTTTATAAATTTAAAAGTAGTTAATATATTCAAAAGCTCAACAAAATGATTCCTTATACATTGTTCTTTGCATATGGTATTGTAATTACATACATAAGATTCAGTCTATAACATCATCAAAAGATAGAAAAGTGAGTCTATAATATCATTAAAAGATATAAAGGTAAAATTTCCACAATTATATAAGACCATATAAGTTATCTATATACAAAAGTGAGATATCCACAATTATATAGGACTAAAAATTCTACATGATTTGTCCATAAATACAAAGGACCACAAGTTATAAATTTCTTTTACTCCTTGTTCTTTCAGCTAGTCTAGCCTCTTCTTTTGCTTTTATTGAGAAGTTAGATCTTCCAACTTTTATTGCTTTCCTCTTTGTTCCATTTTCTTGAACAAGTTCCTTTCTTTTACTTTATGATGCTTCAACTATAATGCTTTATTAAGAAGGCATGCGTACTTAACCCTACATGAAAAAAATAATATCAACTTTTTATATCATAAATTCTAATTCTTTCTTTAATATGAAATGAATAGGCTTATCATCATTTGGACCATAGAAACTTATGTAGGTGTTGCATATTATAAGTTCTAAAATTATATCCATCTTGTTTGCATTTCTTGCATGTTACATATACTCTAGTCCTTGTTGAAATAGTACCCCCATCTTAACCTTACTAACTTTCCTTATTCTCTTTTTCTTCGACCTTCTATCTCTTTTTTTATAGGTGAGAGGCTTGATCTTTTGCCCATGTTCTTCTCCAATTACTAGACATAACTATTCACTAGGTACTAGATTTATGCTCTTCTAATAACATCTCATATATGCCTCCTTTGTGTAGTACTCATGCATATAATCATCAATATCTCCTTTCTCCAAGATAGCTAAAATAGCATGGCTACAAAGGATCGGATACCAGTTTACTCCCATCTCTTATATATGCACTTATTTTTTTCTAAGGTTCACAATATGATGGTCATGTATATAGTGCTCAAATTTTAAATTTTCCAGCAACTACTAAAAATAAGTTAAATTATTAGTAATATTTGAGTAAATAGGTATCAATTGCAAATAATGATATTACTTACAAAATAAGCCAAATAATTAATAGCCTTCTTATTATTTTTCTCCAGTTTTGACACAATATTAAGATATATCTTGTTGTTGTATGCAATCATTCCTTACTTATTCTAATGAAATCTCTTTATGATAGTTCTTCTCATCACTTTTAAACAAGTCAAGATTAGTTTGTTTCTTACATTTCTCAGATATCAGTGGTTGAGGTCCATGATAAAAGAACAACAATTAATGATGAAGAAGGTTCATAAGTATCTGAATGGTGCTTATATGCTAACTAAAGTGGTTCCCAAAAACAAGCATGAGCTTTGTAGTAAGCTTGCCAGGATATATCTTAAGTAATGATAAAGAATAACATGTCTTCTCATATTCGGGCTAAAGGGACAAATTGTTTAGTGTCCAGCCCTATTTTGAGATTTTAGATGAAGTAGTAAATAAGATTATAGTAGATATACATCAACTCTAGAAGATAAAGACTATGTGGAAGCATCATCTAAAGATAGTAGAGTATAGATATGGATGTATCATTCTTAATTAAATATAATCTCTTATCTTGTTAGTAGTAATATAGATAAATGCTTTCAGATAAAGTCCTATTTAAATGGGGATGTCATCTTATTAGATAATGTGATGTAATCTGATTAGGATAAGATGTGATCTAGTTAATTCAGTTCAATTAGGATTTTAAGTTGTAAAGCCAAGAGGTTCCTATAAATAGTTTATTCAATCCTTTGCTCCATACAAGAGATAGAGAGTGCAGCCACAACGTCTAAAAAGTAAGGAAAAATAGAGAGAGGACAAAGAGGGTTGTATTCTTATCCTTGTTTGATTGTTTTTGGATTGTCTTGAGGGTTTGTTGATTTTGATATCAACTTTGGTTTTAATCTTGAAACTTTTTGAGACAACTTGTTGTTATGGTGGGTGAGAGACAAACTTTTTATGTAAATCCTTATTAAGTTTAGTAGATCTATTTATCGATTTGCCCCGTAATTTTTCCCTGTACATTGGAAGGTTTTTCGTGTTAAATCTTGGTTTTTGTCTCATCATTCAGTTTCTTCTAATATTTTTATGTTGTTGTAACAAAGAAAGTTCTTTCTTGTCATTAATATTTGGTTGATCTTTTAGAGAGTTATGTATTTGTCTCCTAACATCTCTAACGTAGCTATAATTGAGGTCTTACATTAGTTTATGCAATGGGCTTTGTTGCTTTACTCTCTTCCCTTTTGTGGATGGCTGTCTTAAGCTTAACACTACATTATTTGGAATATGCCTAAATTTGAAGTACAAAATGTCAAGACTTTACCGAGAAGTCAATTTTAAACACAAGCTCAAAGTTTACTAGTAACATCAAACTCAATTCTTATGAATCTAGTCTTTACAACAACAAATTGGATTCCATCCTCTAAAAGTTAAAGACTTGAGTTTCAAAAATAGAAATTTGAAAGAATTTTGTAAAATTTTGATATTATGGTAAACACAAATTTTGGTTACACCCGAAAGAACAAAACTTATTTTTTATTTGTTTCCTATAATTTTCTTATAATTTTATTCACTTCTCTTAAATAATTGATATTATTTTTTTAAATTATGAAATTATTTTTTAGAAATTAAAGAACATCTATTTTTAAGATCAACATGGCTATTTGTCTAAACTAGGTTAAACTCAGAGTTAAAATAGACAATTTTAATTATAACTATAATTATACTTTTTAATGGTATATAAAATAAAGTCTTTCATTGATAAATAAATAAATTTTAATTTAAGATATATTTACTATACTTCAATTTTATTAAATTTATTCATTTATAATATATTTAATTTATAAATGCAATAAGTGAAAGATATTAATAGCTTATGTTATATCTTACTTTAATAAATGCATTTATTCATAATGATTTATATTGTATCTTAATTTTTTATAAATATTTATTTTAAATAAATATAAAATAACAATTATATTTTACCATGACATACCATAAAACAAACCATAATAATATATATTTAATTATAAATATAGTTATTAATTGGCATATTACATATAGTTATTAATTAGTGTGATGCATAGCTAAATATATGTCAAGGTATGGTGTATTTCCAAATTATAGTTATTTGTTAGGGTTTTTCAGTGACAATCTTGAGTCTTTTTTTAATCTCTTTTAGTAAAAAGATCCTTCGAACTCTAAGGGTTTTATCAAAATATATGTGGCGAAAAGTGCATTTTAAACTTTAACATTTTTATTATAATATAATTTAAATTCTAACATTTCAAAGCGTTCAATTTGAATCATATCATTTTCAAAACATACAAATATAGACCCTAAATAGATAAAACATTTGACAAGGTTAACTTTTCATCAATTAAAACACATTAGTGTTTTGATTTTAAAACACACTACTTCCTCAAGATTTGCTCTAAATAATTCCTGTTGTTTTTTAAGAAGTTTATGTACTTGGATTTAAAAATTGAGACCTATTTGTGAAATTGAGTGGAATTTTATTTCTAGGATGTTCTAATGGCTACAACGACTATATTATCTTCTCTGAGGCGAAGGATATCTCCATCGTTGGAGGCGTTCTTGTCTCCTGTTGTTTTGAACAATGTTGAACTTGTAAAAACCTTGGCTTCTTTTTTTGTGAGCTTGTGCCCTCTTTTCCTAGTTGATTATTGTATTTTCAGAAGAAAAATTCATAGTCTTTGATTCATAAAGTTGATCTCTTTGTTTTGTTGTTAGAATATTTGAGGGGTTTAGGTTTTGGTTCTTCTTTGCCTTCAACTGCAGTGGTATGTTTCAAAGAGCTTTTAGTAGAGGTATAATTGATGTCAAAACTACAACATTTTCACTCACAAACTTCACTTTTTTATTTCATGTGTTTTTCCTATTGAGTTGAAACCACGGTACATATGTTATACACTTATTGTTTTTACCTATAAAGACAAACCAAATAATATGTTTTCTCAATGTAATTTATAATGAAGTAATTTTTAGTCTCTTCAATAACAAAAACAATGATTCACTATCATAATTTTAGTTTGTGCTTCAAACAGTTTTAGCTTCGTGAAATACATATCAACAAGAGTTGGGTGTTTTGACATCTTTTCTTATTTGTGTGGTTTTTCTCTTTATCTTATGTCTTGCATGTTAGAAAATGATTTACTTCACTTTAAATGGTTAGGTACATCTAAAGTGGCAAACCAAATATAGGTTTTGCCCTTTTTGAATCTGAGTGTTTGAAATGGCATTAACTGGGTATTAAGATTATTTTTATAATAAAATATTTAAAATTTTATTTTTAGAATCTGAAAGTGGGTTCCATTATGTCACATGGCATACATATGATAGTGAGATCCACTTTTATATTGCAAAAAGTAATAAATAATGCCATTTTAACATTGACATGGTATTTAATTGAAGAAAAGCTAATCCCGTTAAATTTTTCATCCATTTAGGATCTATTTTGTATTTTTTAAAAAAATTTAAAGTTCAAATTGAAAACTTTAAATGTTAAGCTTTAAATTGTATTCTGGTGAAAGCGTTGAGGTTTAAAATATACTTTTTTTTCTTAAATTTACGTTATACCATAATGTTTAAGAATATTCAAAAATAACCTTCACATTTTAAAAATATGTTTTATCTAACTCTAAATAAATATAACCTTTTTATTAGTTATTTGATGATATGGAATTTTTTTTCTATTTTTACTTTTAGTAAAACCTATCACAACTAGTATCAAATGTAGTTGGTAGTGGTGGGACCCACTATTATCCAACTATTTTTGGGACATATAAAAATTGAATGCTAGCGATAATAATAATCTAAAAGGTAAATAAGATGGCTTTGTCTCACTAAAAATCACCCCTATTGGATTAAAAAAAAAAAGCACCCCTATAATTTCTTTCATGCTATGTGATTTTGCAAACAAAGTAGTGGAATAGTAACATATAGTAAAGCTTGACCTTTATCCAAAAAATCTACTAATGGATCAAAACAAGAATATCCCTTACAAATTTTCATATCGATAAAGTTGTAACTTATGGAGGTCTCCTCCTAGAAATCACAACAAGAATCATAATACTAAAACTATACACATCACATTTATCTAATAGTTACCCACACCATCCTATTCAAGTGCAATGTAACATAAATTCCTCTCATACTAAGCATGGTACTAACATCACTACTATTTGGGATCTATTCACTCACCTAATATTGGCTATTCCAATAACCATTCTTAATTACCATTAAGAACATCCAATCACCAATCAACATTACCTTTGCTACTTGTATTCTTCCTCTTCTTCCTCTCTTATACCAAATCATCATCCTTTTGCCACTGCGAATCTCCATTAACTCTTATTTTCTAGTTCTTTTTTTGTAAGCTTATAGAAAACTTCTTCCTTTCATCTCTCTTTAGGTTTCCTACTTTTTTTTATTTCTTTTGCGATTTGTTCTCATCCTCTTATTATGCTTCTTTTGCTCAAAGTTTGTTTTTTATTCTTTAATACATTATCTTACTTCAAGTTTAGGATGGAATCCATTCACTCTTAGGTATATCCTTGGTAATTTTTCCTTTACACTTGTATCTTTTGACTCTTATAAACCTTGTCCAAAAGTACAAAGATCTAAGTGTGGGGAAATTTGATTGAGCCCAAGTTATCTTATAAATTGGCTACACTTTCATAATTGTTAATGTACTTTTTGACTCCAAAATGGTAATTTTGTGCTTAAATTAGTTCCTTATAATAAGTTCACACTATTCATAATTTGTTAGTGAAATTGTTCCAAATTGATATTAATTGCATTATAATTTTTCCAAGGACAATTGATGCTGTAAAATTGTGATTTTATATTGCAGGAACACAAAGGAGTCAACTCATCAGAAGTCAACAGGTCGTGAGCCTTCTAGCACGTCGCGGCGCGTCAACAGACAAAAGCTCGTCGCGACGTCAAACAAATCCTACGTTGCGGCGCATGATCAAGCGGTTACACGTCGCGACGTCAAACAATTCCTACGTCGCGACGCGCAGACGGATACCCGGACTCCAAATGAAAATTTCCCTCACTGTATTGACCCGACCCGATCCATCACCTATAATATTTTCCAAATTAGGTCATACAAAAGGGGAGGCTACACATACAGAAAGAAGAAAAAAAAGGCGACACATAGACATCATACACACAACATATCCATATTCGGAAACCTAGAGACGATCCAAATAGTTCATCATCACCATTCTCCACCGTGACCATCATTCACCATCGTCCACCTCAACATCATCTACACCGCACGATCATCTTCACTATGGATGTTGTCGGAGTCGCGACAGTGTTGAGGACCGCGACTCCGACTGTCATGAGTGGCTAGGCACTCCGACCTCTTGAAGATGTAGCATCGACTTGAGTTCACGGGCTTCAAAGGGGAGTAATCATTCATTGTCTGAAGTTTAGTTATATTATTGTAAAACTCTTAGCTAGAGTTTACGGTTATATAATTAAATTAGCTTGGTTATAGTTTAATCGGGTGTTGAATAATGATTTGTGTTATGGATTAATTGATGTAGAACTTTGTGCTTGAATATATGAAGTCTCATATATGTCTTTGGTGAT
>JANZLC010022804.1:0-10886 GCA_026413385.1 Erythroxylum gracilipes
AACTATGATAAGGTTTTTTTTCTTTACACCCAGTCAAGTCGAAAAACACAAATCTAAATATTTGCAACAAAAAAGAAAAAATAAATGAGAACGATAAAGGTAAAATAGGATCTGAAATATGTATGAAAGTGTGAAGGTGAGTATAAATTACAACATTATTTAATGTAACAATTACGATAAATGTATTTAAGACAAAAAAAGTAGAGAAATTTTTCAGGTTGCGTGAATCTCGTTCGCTTTCGGGTAATTTCTCCGGTCGTGGAAGCTTCCCGCTTCGCCGAATTGATAAAGCAAAGGCAGAATCGCCGAAAGCGACGTGATAAATTTCTCTCGTCAAGGCAGAACGATTTATTTATGATGACGAAGATGCTGACGATTTTCTCACACCGAAGAATGGAGGATGTTGAGTGTGGGTGGTGCAAAAAGATTTGCACCTATTTCGCTACCGCCGATTTCTTAGGCGGAGCTCATGTCCGATTCCGCGGGCATCTCATTCGCGAACGAGGGTAAGGGACCGCTCGGATGCGCGGACGGTTGTATCGAAGCATGCGAGGCTGTTCGCTGTCTCCGTCGATTGGGACTTGTTCTTCGGGATCGGAATCGGGTTCGTTTTCAGCGAGTGCATTTCCGCGTATGGCTTCCTGCGAAAAGAAATGAGCAGACAGACAATTTTGAAGGCGGTGATTGTGAAATATTTTGAGCGCTCTGCGACGACGGCGAAATACTTACCAGGCCGACGGCAATTCCGGCGCCCTCGTTCAGTCCCGGGACAGGTGCATCGAACGTTCCCTCGGGCAAAACCATCGTTGGGTCGTGCCTGAGAGCCACGTTGGGATTCGCTCGCAGCGCTTCAGCCTTAGCTTCTTTTGCTGCTCTTCGCACCACGCGGATGTGAAGCTCATCGTCGGTCGCATACAGAGGACACTTGCCTGATTCCGAACCTCCTCGTGCGTTGAAATGCGAGTAATTCGTAATAGGCTTCCTGCAGACGTAGCACATCTTTGCTCCGCAGTGACACACCATTTTGTTGCAGCCCTCTTCTTTAACGAACATCTTGTTGCATTTGTAGCAGGTCCTGATAAGAAGAAAATCAAAATTGTCAGACTCGTCCCTTGTGTTCTGCACCTGCCGAGAAAGTTGCACGGCGCCGTGAATCCCCACCTGACCAGGGCTTCCGTCATTTTGTTCTCTATGAAAGTCCTCAGTCTAACCTCGTCGGATTTTTCGACTTCGAAGCACTTGAGTGGAACGTGATTCGGTTCCTTGCACAATCTACCGAGAAAGAAAAACGGGTTAAAACGAGTTCGACGCACAGCTCTTGGCTGTCATTTTCTCCCTCGCCGAATTTCTTTTCCCTACCTGCAGCTCTCTCTCCTGCACTCTGGGTTTAAGCACGAGAAAACGGTTATCTCCGGGGGCATGACCGTGGCGTAGCTGCAGAACGGGCAATGTTCCAAGCCCTCGATATTAGCTGCTCTCACCTCTTCCATCTGGACGAGTTTCAAGGCTTTGGAAAACAGATCCGGTTTGAGAGCCGTCTGCAAAAAAAGGAGAAAAATCAATTCTTGTGGAAACATGGAACTCGGAAAAATGCGAATTTGAAATTTCATCAAGGCGTGCTTAAAACACGTGGAACCCGATTTCTCACCTCCAGAGCCGAGAGAGTTAAGGCTTCGGTGCATTCATGCAAGCAATGGAACTTGGATTTCCCTTGGCCAACTTCGATTTCGACGAACCTGAAAAAGCGAAAAATAATGAAGGAGGTTGACGCGAGTCGGCGGCAAAGAGATCGTCGCTGATTCGAAATTGATCGTCGACGGACGTTAACCTACCTCGTTATGCAGTTCCTGCAGAAGCCGTGCCCCTTCGGACAGTAAATGATTTCGTCCGGCATGATTTCGGCCTCGAAACAGCACTGACATTCTACCATTTCGTTATTCTTTCTGGCATTTTTGTATTTTGCTCTCCTTTCCTTTTCCGTTTTCAATTTGAGTTCTTTTAGTTCTTTCTCGTATTCGATGAAAGCGATCTAAAAAGAAAAGAAAAAAAGAACGGGAGCGTTTAAGAGACTGTCACCGGCGCTTTGGGGTTCGGGGTTCCGTGAAGAGAAAATATACGTACTTCCTGTATGAATGGTATGTCGATTGTTGCGGGCTTGCGGTGGTCGCACTCGTAGTCGCTTCTTGGACGGGCTCGACGGTTTTTTTTTTTCAGAAGACCTCTGTAAGTCAGATAGAGGTTGTAGCTGTTTTTCCTAAGCTCCCTGTGAATGACGCTAACAGATTGGTTCCTGAATTTGTTCTTGAAATACCACAGGCAGAGTGCTTTGTAGTGCCCGCACTCGCGCCCCGGGTTTCCGAAATGGGTCCACGGATCGGGTATCACACTGAGAAAATCCTCGGCCGTGAAGTCCGTCGTGAATCGCAGGCGCTCCTTTTCGAGCTTCACTTGCTTCTCGTAATGCTCTCTCGTGGGCATGTCGTTACGATCGAGTTTCTCAGCGGCAAAGTTGTTCAGCAGCACCAGCGATCCGTTAAAGCTGACACATTTTTCTTTCAGGTAGGATGGATCCGTTTTCGGGAACACCTTCTCCAGTTCTGCCGCGTATTTGGCGACAAACTGCTCGGGTGTGTCGGGCTGCTCGGAGCTTGCGCCTTCGATTTCGAGTCTAGAGTCGCCGATCCCCGGAACACCTGAACTCCCTTCGTTGTTTTGCAAACGAGATGGTCTCTGATTTTTTTCGGCACCTGGAAATAAATTAAGAGTTCGTGGCGGGTCGCTTTTCACAAATTTTTTTTTGGATGAGGTCACACGATGCGATCTAACGTGAGTCGGGTAACAAGATAACAAATTGGAATCTGAGAGAAAACTCTATTTCGGAGAGATACATTCAACTCGGAATGATGAGATTTATAAAATTTTTGAGATTTCGAATTAAATTGAAATTATGAATGTTTCCTATCCGATATGAATTTTCCCGAGGTAAATGTCTGGTTGTGGCTAAGGCTGAAAAACTATTATTTGAAGTTTTATTCGGGTTGTGATGCAGTACTAGATAACAATTCTCAATTGGGGCCTTGGAATCCGAATTAGAAATTTTAATACACGTTTACAATAAACTTACCTCTGCTTTCACGGCAGTTTCCGTTCATTTTCTCTCAAAAAACTTTGTTCTGCTTCGACAATTTAAAATTACTAAAATAAATGGTAACTTGCGCGGACTTCGACTTCGTCGTACACGATATTTTCGGTTTCTCCGAAAAATCAAAGAATAATATTCGAAAAGTGAAAGAAATTCGGTTTTTCTCACTCTTCGCCTTTGTTTAAAAGAAAAGAAAAAGCGTTAGCGATTTGAACGGTAGCAACTCTACTAACTAACTGAACTGAGCGGAGCTAAGTTTCCCTTGGAATTTCACTCACGCACCATCAAAACGAAGCAACTCTCGAAAGAGAAATGAACATATTTTCTGCTTCTTATTTTTTCTCTCCTTTAAAAGGTCCTTGGGTGAGATTAGTTTTGTTTCCCATCCCTGACCGAGTGAAACCTGAATCGTTCCGATTGGCGGACTCAAGCCATAAACGTTGAAGAAACGTTCTGCTTATGTTTCACTTGCGGTCGTGTCAGTGGGAGACGAGCTCCCGTTTCACAGGTAAAAATTTAAGAAAGGGGTCGATTATATCTGAAAACCGAATTTCAAAAATTTTTATTGCAGCCACGATGAAGTATCCGAGACTTTCCGTGCGCGTCTGGCTCGGTCTGGCTCATATTATAACTTCATATGCTAATTTCATTAAATATGTATGCGTTTAAATGACATAAATAAAATCATAATTATATTTCTCCCATTTCTCACTTACCTAAGTTTTAATATTAAATTAATAAGTTTTTATTTATCAGGCGAAAAATCACGATATTACACATATATTTTCAAATATTTTTCTTGCTCTAAATCGAAAATAATATTTTTCTTTTTTTGCCGCATATTTTACTAGTGAAATGTACCGTCAAATGCATTTTTCGTTCTTGCAATCATTCTCCCAAGGAAAACGAGATATAAGCTCCGCTCGGCCCCAGGTAATTTTTTTCATTTTCCTTGAGTAACCAAATTTATTTATTTATTTCTCACTATTTTCGCGTGTCCCTGTTCTATACCGACCGACAACGATAATGCTCTTATTTTAAATGCTCGCTCCTGAATTTTCACATACGTTCAAGCAATTTTGTCACACGTCAGGCAAACGCAAAAAAACCGAACAATAAATAGTAAACGCTACTTCGGCAAAGACCACAGAGAACTCAGGTAAGGTTAAGCGTCGAATATTTCGTCACCATTTACGCTGACTATCCACAAATTTTGACGCTGGTGTTTGCTACGATAAAAAAAAAAAAAAAAAAAAAAAACCCCGGACGAAAATCCGAGCGGATCTCATGAAACTGAAGATTTCAAACGCTTTCGCCACGTTGTTATATTTCTCGTAGAGTCCATGTTCCCGAGACACCTCCCGGATATCATCTGTCGTCCGAGGAAGGTGCACGCCGACAACGCTTGTCGGCGCACCGATGGAACGCGGAGACCTGGTACAAAGCCGACAATTCCAATTCCCTATCCCAATTATGAGAAATGCTCCTCTAGTCATGCTTGCAGAAATTGAGAGATCTCCCTGATGGAGCCAGGGACGGAATTAAAGTCGACGTCCGAGGGGAAGGACCTTCTCCCCCTTAAGGTGCAATGCCTTAAGAAAGGAGCACCAATGCGCGGCATATTTACGTTGCCGAAGCAGATACTGCCCCCGTGACCGATGTGACCGGTTGAAAAACCGGTGTTAGAATTTCATAAAATCCATTATGGGCATAAATTAATAGGGAAGCAGGAAGAAGAGAATTCTGCTCTGGCTGAGTTCAGTTGAGAAATGAAAGTGATTCCCGGAAACGTTTTCCGTGTGGTTTTCTCGCATATCATGAAATCGTGCTTTGAGACGCTGTTGGTGACTACCGATGTGAAAAGAGCTTGCGCTGAGTGGGGACGTTCACCGGATGTAACAGGATGTTCCTGTCACGATGTGATTTGTTTTAAAAATCGAACTGCACTCCTCGTATTGTTCCAATTACGAAGATTTTTCGCAAACATATCGGGGACGATGCTCGCCGACGTCGTACGTCGACGAGAGATCGCAACAAGATCGATTGCTAATCGAATTTTTCTCACTCACCAGCGTCTGGAATAATAGTTGAAGTAATGTTAAAGAAACATTTAAATTTGTTCTCTTTTTAAAAAAAAAGATGGCGAAAGATGTATGGAATATTTAATACAAACGGAGTACCACTTGAATTTTTTTTCTTTGGACAGTTTCTTTGCCGGTTGGATTTGATTTCGAGGGCCGAAACTTGACAGAGAGAAGTAACGGTATTTTCTCAATAGATCCAAACAAAAGAAGAAAAAATACCAGGAACCTGGGTCGAGCAAATTTTTCTTGCGGCAAACCTGAGATTTGTTTTTATTCAATTATTTCCTTGACGATGTTACTTTCATGATGGACATATTGATGGCATTTCGATTTTCGAGCATTACTGAATCTTCTTAGGTACCGTTTCCTCATTCCCGTACCACCAGTCAGATATGAAGCTGACTCAAAGAGATGTAAAATCAAGTAAATGCGACGCATCTGAATTTTTTGCCAGTCCAACACGGGAACACGGGAAACGTCAAAAACGATGGATTTCGATGGTCAAAGGTCCCATATTGGGTTTTATATAAGAAGAAGGAAATTCAAATTCCTATTTTCCACTGATTTGCTGGAAACGGAAAAGGGAAGAAAATGCAAATGTGTGAATCCTTGGATATGAAAGTTCGTTTAACCGTCGCTGAAAACATCGAACAACAAAGATTTCTGAACAATGGCGAAATAAAAATATCAAGACTGTGAAAAAGAACATTTCAATGATGTCGGAAAGAAGAAGAAAAGAAGTTTTAGGAAAATGGGTAATCTGTGTGTGTGTGTGTGTATATTTCTTTAAAATCTACACCATCTCAACATACCTCTCCTGTTTTAACATAGGACGATAAATTTTACTGAAACACATGCATTTCTTTAATTCGGAAAGTGATCAAGATTTTTTTTTTTCGTTTCCACATTCTTTGAAATACTTTATATTTCACTTGCTCAAACACCCCGCCATTCTAAAAAATATTTTTAATGACATTTCGGAAGAAAAGTAATCGCTTTTTCGCATTAAGTATTCGAAATTATTTTTTGGATAAATCACCGACTTAATATTAACATAACAACATAGCAGTGTGGTAGTACATTTTTAGGTGCGATTCGAATTTGTTTTTACCTTTTTAATTGCACGCTCAAAGCAATATTAGTGGTTTAAAGAATATTGGGAGAGCAGTTTGAAAATTACGCTTGAACTATATCAAGTCGCATATAATCTTTTTAGGATGAAGACACTTTCAATGTGGTGCCCAGCAGAGTGCACTCCGATCTGAAAACATCATTTCAAATCAGAACCAACGACGAAATGTGTCACAGAAAATCAAAAACTACAAATGTGTATTCTGAGCTGATCCAGCGGAGCTCTCTCCATTTCTCTCCACCTGACAATCAAAATACAATAAAACCAAAAATCTATATGTGAGGATGTTTCACCTTATCCATCAGAAAATAAAATGAATAAATAGCTGATTATACGTGACAGCAGCTAATTCTGCAGTTAAATCAAGCACACAATTTTCCACAATTGGCTAGTTACCACATACAATGGAATAAAAATTACAAAATGTTGTGCCTCTAGTATTATCATGAGAAATGCACCGTATGCTATATTTGCAAAATATTGTCATCGGTAATGATTACGTGTCGGGAAAATACAAAGATTAATGAAAAATAATTACCGAGGAAAGAGATGAAGAACATTATGCTTTATATGTACTAAAAATGAAATGCGGTATTTAAGACAACAGGCATACCTAACACGTGTAAAGAATGTTTGTGAACCCACTGAAAAATGTTTGTTTGTAACAAATTATGTATCAAAAAGAAATATAAAATCAATTACATCATATATTTTGCGTTTTCCGTTGCCTAAAATCTTCAGCCAGAATGATGGGATACTTATTAAAAGTAATATTTAAAAAGAGCAAGCTTACGCCGCAAACAGTACCAATTTAGAGTTTCACGAAACAACATTGTGATAATTTCTCGGTTGTATTTATTGAAAATATTGCGTAAAGAAAGAATTTGAAGATTTGATTTTCGTGGTGCCAGTCGTTCACCATTTTGATGAAATTTTCGCCTAAGTTTCTGGGTAGATGCATATGCAATAAAAACAAAGGGGGAATGCCAAGGAAGGAAAGAAAATTTTGGTTAGGCTCAAGGTTTACTTTTTTCAGATGTTTAATGTTTATAACATTTCGCATGCAGTAATTTTTTCCAAAAATAAACTGAATAAGAAAAATTTATTTGAGCTAAGGTAAGGAGAATTGGTGTTGAAATTGGCAAAAATTTTTTTTCTGCGGCGAACAGCTGGTTGAAATCAAGAATCTTTCACGATCAGACCTGCTTTCGGAGGAAGAAAATAATGATCGAGGTCAACGTATTCAGCCTCGTGCTTTCCTCATGGGGTTCGTTGGCCCCACCAATTTGGGTGGGCTTATAAAGGGAAATGTAAGTAAAAAAAAATTAACAAAAGATAAATAAAACGAAGGAAATGAGTCATCCTATCTTTGGGACAGGATTACTGAGATTCTTTTATGCATCAATCCAAACAGTGTAAAAATAAAGATTAAAACATGTTGTTAGAATGTCAATCTTTTTACCGGTGCGTACCACCCTAATCGGCAACATCGAAATAATCCTTATTGAGGTTAACGCACTCAGCTTCCTTTTATGGTAACAGTTTCGAAGCGATTTTACGATTACAACACGTAAAATGTTTTGAAGATATTCACAAACGGACGGACTCCAAATTAGCAATACTCTAAAAAATTCCATAAACTATTTCGGAATAACTAAGTAAAAATAGTTTTTAAAATAAAACGAGGCATAACTAGACAGCATCAACATTTGACAATCATTTTGTTTTTCTGATATTTAGGTTACAAAGAAAACCAATGTAACGAATCAACAAAAAATTACCGTGTGCAAATGAAACGCTTTTATTAATGGGTAATGTCGATCGGTGCCATTAATCCATATTCCCCCTTCGCCCAATCTCATTACCCATCAGAATATAAACGTGTTAATAGAAAAAAAAACTCTACCACAAACATCAGACACACACATTATTGATTCCGTTCGTCGATAATGTACCAGGCATTTTGATAATGGAAAAAACTACAAATTTTCATTCATCTAGTATTATCCTTGAAATCACACTATATAAGCTAGACATGCAAAATACCAGGATGACAACACACGAAAATATATAGTAATGAAAATAAAAATAATTTAAATTAAAATATATATTTCAAATATTCTTTAGGACAAAAATCAAAGTTGTTGTAAAAAAGTTCCTAACCACGACAGCTGATGAAAATAACTACATTACCTACCTGCTGTCTAAAATGTGTGAATTTCTCGACAACAACATCAAATTAAAATGTAAATTATTTGATCTGAAACTACTGTTTCTGATTGCTTTTAAATTCCGAAAAAAAAAATTAGCCTAATGCGGAGGGAATTTTTCATTAAGAGAGAAGACAGCTGGACGCGGAAATAAAAAGTATTACATTTTAATAAATTCATCTATAACACTATTCCCTTTTTCATAAAAGAAAAAAGCAACAGGAAGAAAAACCGGGCTCTCTCTCGCTGCGGTTACTCCTTATATATTATGCGGTCTATATTTCCCTTTTAAAGTAAAGCTCCAAAGGAAGTGTTACGGAGAAAAATTTCTTCATATCAAACTTCGTACACTCGAAACTTTGCAAAATAATCTATTGTCTAGTAACAGGATCCTTTAATTCGAAAAAAAAAATAATAAATAAATTCTACATGCAGAAAAAATATAATCGTCATGATGATCTTCCAATTCAAATTTGTTTTCCATTCAAATATTAAAACAAAGTTAAAGGTGTGGCTTGCAAATATTTTCGTCGGTGTATGATTTCCGCGGTGTTTCTTCTGCCCGTCGATATACCCGATTGCTTATTTTCAAAATCAATAGCTTCTATTTAAGAAAACGTACATAATTTATACTGTCAAAAAACTGCAAAAACACGTAGGAAAAGCATTGAGAATAAGTAACGGCAATAAGAAATTTCTTTTATCCTAATCATGTAATAATGACCAGCAATTGATCCACCTTGGACTCGTTTCCCTAATGATAAACATAAAAATCATAAATGCAAGTATGTTCGGCGGGTGATTTAGATTTCCGATTATTATCATTCTCCTAGTATCCCATTTCATGAAGTGAATTTTTTGGTTTTCGTAAAATAAGGCAGAATGCGAGAGAATTCAACATGAAATTTTTCTTGATGTCCTTCATTCAGACCTGACCGCCGCCATTTTATTTTCCTTCAAATGGAAGAAAAGAATTTGAGATGGTCGGTAAAAAAGTTTTCAGGTCTTATCCCCATACCACACGGCACGAGAATTAGCTTTCAAATTCGAATATTCAACAGAAAGCAAAAGACGCATCTCCAAAATATTAATTTCCACCAGAGTCGTGTTACTTATTCATTTTCTTCTGCGGTCAAAGTCCTAATCACACTTTTCTTAATGTAACGACTCCAGTTAGTATGGAATGGAAATGGAAAATGTATATCGTTAGCAGGATTGACTGCCACACTCTCCATCGACGAATAGGCGTGACTCTCGTTTACAATGGGTTTTCTCTGCTGCCGCCAGAAGGGATGATCTCAGCTTATGTTTTGCTTGAAAAATTGCCATTCGCAAAATTTCTCGTCTTCAACAGTTTATTCAATATAATATAAATTAACACGGGGCTTCGGCGTAGGACACCATGGAACTGCATCCATTCCCGTTAGATTTTCACGAAGTCCGGGTTGGGTAAACGAATCTACCATTATCAACTAATTTCTACCATCGATAAAAGCAATTCTCGTTTTTCGATCTTTCTCATTCGGGCCCTCCACTTGGCACAAACGGAAACAAAGCTGCCGGCACAAATTTCATCCGCCCCAATGAAAACGGATTTAACGATGACATTTTCAATCGCCATCGGTTACAATCCCCATTTACATTTGAATTATAATAATGAGACGTTTTTTCCTTATCAAATATACTTTTGATGCAAAACAATTCAAGCCCGGATAATGTGAATGCTTTTGAATTCATATAATTCTTGACTTTTGTGCATTTGCCGACATTCCGTTGTCCGTTTAACTATTTCCCTAAAGTACACATCGATCCGTGTGCGCAACAAATAACTCACGATAAAAAAAAAAAAAAAAATAGAGGCATGTCTGCGTGGAAATGCCAATTTCGAATGCGAAACCTAATTTAGTTCCGGAAATATCTCGGTCGAGCGATAAAGTTTCGGAAATGTCTTCCCTTCCGGTTTTCCCGCCGTTTAACTGATTTGGAGAAAATCACTTAAATAATAATCGCAATCGATTTGTGCATTGTTTCCTTCGTCTTCCTGCGCTTCGGGCGACGGATTTTCCATTTTTTTTTTCTATCTCAACGAGGTGATCTGGCAAATTAGGAGTCCAGAACATTCCTGATTGCCTGTCCGTGGCTTTCCTTCCTCACCCCCTGCCCCACTTACTGCCTCGTGCGAAAAACTCAAGGAAAGGTTGCGGAGGTAAAGGCTCGTGGTTCGGCCGAGGCACCAAAATGCGATTCGCATCTGGTTCGGTCCGGAAGTAAATTCAGATAATGAAAATCACTTAAACATGCACGAACTTTTAGTAATC
>JANZLC010022844.1:0-10884 GCA_026413385.1 Erythroxylum gracilipes
TAAAGAATAATTTTTAAATATATTTTTTATTTTCATTAATAAAAATTTTATTTATTTTTATTAATTATATAAAATTTAATATTAATTATATAAAAATATTATTATTAATTATTTAATAAATTTTATTATATTAAATGATTTATATTTAAAAATAATTTATTTATTTTTTATTTATATAGAAAATATACAAATAAGAATAGCCTTAAAGATTGTTGTGATATGATTTGAATATGTATAAATGAATGTAAGACAACTGTTAGAAACAGTCGCCATTATGCACTATATTTAGTTATTCCCCACTAAGCTATATGGTTGGCACGGTGGTTTTGCCTCCGTATAGGTTCTGATAAGAAGGTTTGAGACTGAGACAAAGACAATTGCAGAGGCCAAGAAGAATGTGTTCTATTTTGGAAATTATTTTGTTTGAGTTTTTGAGTTGTATATGACAATATAAGACAGTTTGTATTTTTTTTTAATGGTTTGTAATAACTTTATTATAGGATGGATTATGTTTAAGGCATGTAGTTTGATAAGTTCATTATAAATGATGAATATCATGATTTGTTTACAACAACATTTAACGATATGTAATGTATGTATGTTTGAGTTTCTAGAAATGTATGTAAGGAATGTTTGGTATGGGTTGGATTGTTTGAGTTCTTTTTTATGTGACACTTGTATATCCTCCCAGGGGGTATGTGGGTGTTACATAGATAGCATAGAGGAGTTTGTTTCGTAGCATTCTAGTTAAGGAGGAAACTCGTCCTTCCATGTGATCTGCACTTTTGAGAGAGAACAAAGTGGCTTTTATTATAATTAATAGTTAGTCCAGACATGGAGCTATTGGTTCAAAGTAACCATAAGGAGCTTGATAGAAACCTCATCAGCCTTAGGGAATAGAAAAAGATCATTTGCAAAGCATAAGTTCACAAAAGAGACATTCTTGTATTAGCTATGATGTTTAAACCGTGAACCCCTGCCAATATTATACTTCAAGAGAGAAGTTAGAGCCTCCATGTATAATATAAATAAATAAGGAGATATAGGATCCCCTTGTCTAAGTGCTCTTTTCCCATGAAATTTTTTGTAGGAGTTCCATTAACTATAACTGCATAAGAAGGGGTAGTAATACAAGCTTCAATCCATTTAATGAACACCCTTAGAAAATCCATCACTTCAAGTAGCCTCAATATAAAGTTCCATTCTACACTGTCAAAAGCCTTTTTAAAATATATCTTGAAAGCACAATTCTTTGGAGCTTTCTTCCTCGAGTAACGTCTTAGCAATTCTTATATGATGGAAATGTTATCCCCTATTTGTTTGCCCTATAAGAAAGCACTTTGATTATCACTAATCAAAGACCCCAAAACAATTTTCAGTCTGTTAATCTTTACAATTACTTTATATAAGAAATTTGAGCAAGCAATAGGCATGTAGTCCTCCAAAAATGCTAGATTGCTTAGTTTAGGGACTGAGCAGAGATAGGTTTTCTTAACTTCCTTTTAAAGAATTCCTGAAAAGAAGAATTCTTTGACAACTGCTTTCACCATCAAGCCAATCTCAAGCTATGCTTTCTGAAAAAAGAGCCTATTGAAACCATCAGGTCCTAGAGCCTTTTTAGGATTCGTTTGGAAAACAACCTTCTCTATTTCCGAATCTTCAATAGTTCTAGTTAATAAAGTTTTCACTTCATTGGATAGCTTGTTATGAATAACAGATTCCAGGAGTTAAGTGTGCACAGTTGTATTTCAAGAGATATAGAAATCTTTGAAGAACCTCTTAACTTCTTTCAGCAAATCCTTGTGTTTACTTATCTTCCTCCCGTTTGGCATGGTAATTTCCTTTATAGAGTTATAGTTCTCCAGGGAAATTATTGAGTTGAAGAAGAATTTAGAATTTTTGTCACCTTCTTTAAGCCATTTAGCCCTGGCCCTATGCTCTATAACACTAGCATGATTGTTTAGAGCTTGTAAATAGTCTAACAGTGCAGATTTCTCCTGAGAACAGAGGAAACTATCCCTAAGGTTATAGGAAAGAGTATGTTGTACTTGGGATAGCATGTCTCTGGCCAATGATATAGCTTGAAAAGTGTTCTCTCCTATCTATTTCTTTAGTGTCTTTAAGGCTCTCTAATTAATTGAAGCTTCTGAATACATGTGAATTGGAGAGTACCATTTACATTTGTTGTCACCACTTCCCTTAAGTAGTCCTGAAATCCCTCTACATCAACCAAATAGTTGTTAAATCTAAAAGGATGGCAATGCTTCACCTTTAAAAACAAATCCTCCACATTCATTGGGGTATGATCCGAAAACATAGGGTCTAAGAAAGAGGCCTTACTTTTTGGGAATTGTTGTAACCATGCTTGGTTGACCATAACTTGGTCTAGCTTTTTCTTGAGAGACCATCCATTAGTTTGCTTATTACTCCAAGAGAAAAATTGACTAGTCGCCTTCAGGTCTAAAACTCTTAACTGATCAATGCGATCCTTAAAATTAGTAGAGTAATTTCTTTAAAAAAATGTCCTTCTACTTCCGTTCTATAAAGAGTATAATTAAAATATCCTAAAATGAGCCAAGGACCTACCACTCTTCTTTGGAAACTCAGTAAGCTCTCCCAAAGATCCTTCCTTTGAAAAACATGGTTAAAACCACACACTAACGAGGCAAAAAAAGATGTACTCTGCTCAACAAAATGCCACTTCATATGCATAACCTGCATCTCCATTTCTAGCATCTCAATGTCTACTATTCAGGGATCAAAACCAACAATAATTCTGCCAAAAGCATAAGCTTGATGATTAGAGAGGAACTGCCACTTATTAACTAGCTTATTAAGATACTTGAGATTCTCTGATCTAATTTTTGTTTCCAGAATAGCAAAAAATGGAAATGTTTTCCTTAAAAAGATAATTCTTTAGGGCTAGGAGCTTTTTGGGTAAAGCCCCTAGCATTCCAAACTACAATCATAAAGAAATGACTTTGGAGCTTTGGCCTTTGCTCCTTGTACCCTTCCTCCGTTTGACATTAGTAAATTGTTTTGCAACCTCTTTCCCTTCAGTATTGCTTGATGTTGAAGGGGATGAGGTTGCTTCCATATCATCACCTTTTTCACCCTCATGTACAGCTGGCATGCCTTCCTTAAGATCTTCTTTGGTAGTGCTTGTTTCCACTTTCTAGTTAGGCTAGATTTCCACATCTGAATCAATAAGTGTTGGATTAACTTTGGACACGTTGTGACTTGATTTCAGCTCCTCATTTCCAGCTTTATCCATCTGATTTTGATCCCTTATGACTGGTTCTTCTTGGGACACATTTTGACATATTACCTGCTCATCATTTCCATCCTTATCATCTTGATCTCCCATTTATTCCATATAGCTCCCTTTCTTGAAGATTATTCCAATTGATATCCACCTTGACAATATCTTCATATAAGGTTCCATTAAAGCCAAACCTCATAATGGGAATTTAATCTGGTAAACCTTAGAGATATCCATAGTAATACATAGTTGACCGTAGCCTAACCTTTTCCTTTTTGTTGTATTTTCATCCATATATAGAGGCTACCCCAAATAACTTGTAATCATACTAAGGCCTTTGGTAGTCCAATATTCCAATGGAACATTATACAGATTAACCCACAAAGGAACTAACTTTAGCTTTTTTTGTTTCAGGTTAGAACCCCGGCTGCTAGCTTTAGAGAAACAGTGGAAGGTTCATCATATGCCAAGATCGTTCTTCCAGGACTTTAAGAGCATGCGCTTTAGAGGAAAAGGTAAATAATGCTAAATTTTTCTCAACTAGTAATACCTCTAACAATCCTTTGTTCTTCCAAGTATTGGTTGCCCACTTTTGCAGTACTAGAAAAGGGGGATCTTTTCTCCAAAAAGAATTCCACCAGTGAAGACTCTCATGATCGGGCTCTTTCTTGTAGGACTTCCAGATCCGGCGAAACAATGACTCTTCCTTGGTCTTCCTTGGGGGGAATAATGGAGTGCAGTATCTCCTTCATTAGCTATCACTTGTTTCCAGCTCTTCTTGAGATAAGAGGAAGAAGAGGAACCCTTTTTAGGTAGCTTAGAGGCAGCCAAGGTGACGGAGGGTAACAATGGAAAATCAGAGGGAGAATCTACACAAAAGGTAGGAGGTTCAGGTCCAGGCATGGTTAGCAGGTAAGAGAAGGAATGCAGAACAATGACAGGAAAAAAGTTTTTGAAAGTGGTTACCAAATGAGGGAATATAGTCAGAGAAGATTGTAAGAAATGACAAATAACCCCTAGTAGCTAAAGAGGGGCTCAATAAGGACAAAGGTTTTTAGGAAGGGAGAGAAGGAAGATGTTTGTGAAGAAGATGAAGCAAGCATATGTTGCTTGAAGTAAGGAGGAAGTTGAGAGCTAGGTAGATGAAAAAGTTTGGTAAAGAAGTAAGTGAATATGGCTTGAAAAGAAGTGGAAATCAAGTTGAGAGCTAGGTAAAGGAAAGAGTTGAGGGCTGGAAAAGAAGCAAGTGAATGTGGCTTGAAAAGAAGTAGAAATGAAAACAGAGAGCTAGAGATTAGTGGGGCTGGATATGGGGAAAAGAGAGGTAGATTAACCATCATTGGAGAGTGGAGAAGAATGAGGAAGAAGGAGCTGGAGCTGGAGCTAGTTCGTCATGAGTTTGGTTGTTGTTGGTTAAAATTGGATGTGTTTTTATGTTGCTCTTGCATGATAAGGCCAAAGTTAGTTGATTTGGAATGGGTACCTCGCTGGGTAGATAGGTTTCATTGAATAGACATCTCTAATTTGGCCATGTCTTGGTCTGTAGACCTTCAAATTGGATAATTCCAATTGGAGATTAAACTAGAGACATATTTATAAAAATTTCATGAAGGAACCAAAAAACTTTTCCTACCTTTAAGAGTTTTGAATTCTAGCTTGAATTTGAGTTCTGGTTATTGTCCCTATTTTTGAACATCCTGTAGTGTTTTAGGGATAACTCTCTGAATACTTAACTAAATTGCATGAAATTTATTCCATTATAAAATTAAGACATAGAGGAAAAAAATGTCTAGAAGACCTTAAAACCTAATTCAAACTTTTACTATATGAATATAACGGAACAATTAGAGATATGAATGGTGAGTGTCTATCACAATCGTGACATGGGTGTCACGATCGTGATCTTGTCTTTTGTCACAAATATGACATTACTTTTGTTTCTGATGTTTACTACATCTCATCCAAACCTTTTTGGATGTTACTAAAGCTTAGCAAACCCAGTATAAGCATAATATGAGACTCTTCATACATGTAATGTGTATATACTTTAATGCTTTCATTGATGTACTATTGAAAAGGAATATGATCATAAAGCATATTAAATACGAATGGCCATGATAAACATTTTCAAATTATAATGTAGGCATAAGGGAATGAATTTGCATCTTATGAATTGTTGCTTTTTAATTTGATTCTTAAATGTAATTATAATGTTCTGATGATTAGTTTTAACCTGCCAAGTTTTAGTTGTGGGTAAATAGGCATACCTAGAAGGGTCTGCAATTGTTTCTATTCTGAGACATTACAGTGTCTTATGTTTTAGAGACTTAAGTCTCTTCTGTTTCAGAAGCTATTGCCTCCTCTGTAGATACCAATCATAGGTATCTTCTATTCTGTTCCCTTTACCCATGTTTGAAGAAATTAGCAGGCAATTCTGTATATGTTCAGATATTTGTTATGTTCTAATGCAAACTTATATTTAGAATAATCTTCGAATATCATGTTCAAATATTGTTATATGATGCTTCATGATTTTTATTTTATAATGTATTTTCCATGATCCTATTGTCATGAATCATTTACTTGTGATTGTTAGGCAACTGCTGTGAGTAATTGCTATCTTGCATCATTATTCCCCACTAAGCTATATGCTTAGCATGATGTTTTTCCTCCGTGTAGGTCATGATAAACAGGGTTAAGTTTGGGACAACCATAATGGTCAAAGAAGGACGTGTAACCTTTTGGAAGATCTTATATCTAAACAGTTTGTTGTATTTATAAATATTAAGAAGGAATTTTGTAGTAAATATGAATCGCCTATACTAACCATAACTTATGATGAGATTTTTTTATGTATGGATGTTATGTGTGTAATTTGCGACTTGTGTAAACCATAATGAAATATGAGATGTCATAAATGTTTGCCTTATCTTTGAAAGTTGTTGAATTACCTAGATCTATTTTGGGTGCATCCGTATATCCTCCTAGGGAGTATTAGGGTGTCACACACATAATCGTTCTCAACGAGATTCGTATCCAAATCCACCAAACCTATGGCCATCATTATGTTAAATCTCAAAGTTATATCCAATTAATGTCTCAATTGAATATATTTGATTGTTCACAACTATTTGATTCGTTTGATTAATAAAAAGGCACCTTTTATAAGAGACCAAACAAAACTTAAAATCTATATTATAATTTCCCTTTGGTATAATAGATAATACAAACAAAATTCTCAATAGATTAAGTAAGAAATGATATTACAAATTATTGTCCTATTTAGGTATAAAACAATTCATAAATTAAGATTATAACATTACTAGTCATTATACTATCTCAGTGAACTCATACTTATTTTTTCTCTTTTGGCAAGTAACAATACATAAAAATATGCAAAAATAAAATTAGAACTACCCTTATCCTATTAACCAAATGGTTGATTAAACTTCTTTCCAAAAGTTACCAATAATTGTTGTCCTCGGTAGCTTAAGGTTTGCTCAACTAGTGGACAATATCAAAAAAATTAGAAAAATGTAAAATCAATTAGAAAAAGTGTCAAAAAATGATAATACACTTCGAAAAAATCTAAAACATAATATTAAAGCACAACCAAGCTACAAAATTGATTAGCAAGCAACTTTGGTGAAATTATTAACAAACCTTGTGACTTATTCATAAGAAACGACATGATTTAATAAAAATAAGTCACAAAACTGATTAGCGATCCACTTTGGGGAAGTTATTAACCAACTTTATGGCTTAATTATAAAAAATAAACAATTCTAAAGTTTTGTGTAAATTGAATTCAAAAATTTTTCTAAAACCCTAAAGTATTCAATCTAGGTTTTCACAACTTGATACCATATATAGGAAATATATTAAACTAAAGATATTATAGGATCTTTCAACAACATTTTATACATCTCAGTAATTAATCTATGAATAATAAAATGATTTTAAGAATACTTGGATTAGAAGACATTTTTTATTTTTGAACTTTGTATAATCACCTTTATGCAATACTTGCAAAATAGAGAAAATGACCAATACTCTTCTCTTACTTCTTCCCCTAGCTTAAGTCAGGTTATATGTGATGTAACATATCCCCTTATAAGTCACTTATATATAGGATTATGAGACGACAAAAAAGACTTAGGCTAATTAGTCAAAAATTTGGGCCTTATCATCATGGTTCCTTAATAGCCCTGTAGAGTAATTATACAACACCTAATAAACTTGTAGAGAATACCAAGGGCATAAATGGATCACAAATATAACCAAAGACTTACAAGTATCTATTTAACACAATTGTAAAATAAAAGACTAATTAGTTATTCTTCAGCTAGAACAATTATAGCAAATTCATTTTAAATTTGATTAGGCTCATAGAGTAATTGTAAAAAAATAAATTCTTAATTCATAAAGGGCATACGTATATGTGAGGAGTCTCAACAAAGACATATAATGGGAGCTCTAGCCTAATTTTTAAACTATGCTGGCCAATTAAAATCGAAAAGCATCATCATTTACTTAAATGATGATTATAATAATAAATCAATTCATTATTTTATATGTAGTTATCATGGTAAATTATGTCATTTGAAAATTTGTGATGTTATGACACCATCGAGAAACCCAAATAGCGATGACATGACAACTAAAGTCTAGTTAAATGTTGAAGAAAAATCACATCTTATGGAAAATGTTCTTCACTTAGCCCTTTATTAGTAAGACAAATGCATTCCCTGCAACTCTCAAAAATGGTACTTCTGAATTATTTTTACAAGTGTATCTGACCATATGGTTTAAGACTTTGAACAGTTATGTTTCGTTGGTCTATATTTATAGTTAATTGTGGAAACTTTTTGTTATTATTGGAGAAGGATTGTTTAATCTTATTTTTAATGAAAACCCACAATACACTTTTAGTAACATCCTTAAAGCATAACTTGTTGATTGGCCAAATTATCTTTACGTTTACTTTAACCGTAATTTTATGTATTTCAAAATATTTTATTTTAACACAAAAAATTGTTAGTTATATATTCAAGCATAGAAAACTAAATTAATTAGGATTAACAGAGAATAGAGGAAACATATTAAATGACAATAAAAAAAGTTTAAACTATATGTTATGGCACTGATTGTCTAGACATTTTTTATATCTTAAAGATTTACAACAGTATATTTTTTCAAATAATTCAAAATTCTATAATAATATTTACGAGTTGGCCCAAATGCCATCATATTCAGTATTTACCAGGTGTGAATAAAAGGTGAGAAAATTTTTAGCTATACATTATAACGTATAGGAATGTGCAAAAGTTATTTTCTATTCTAAAAGCTACATATGTTGATCAATGTAAGAATGACTTAGGTGACTTTATTTTACAAAAGAATAAAGTTTGTATTCCATTTCATGAAGTCCACAATAACAACAATAATAACAACATCCCAATAAAAACCCTGGTGAGATGTAGGATCTAAGGAGGTTCAAAAGTGTGTAGTTTTATCCCTAATTGGTAAAAGAGGTTGTTTTTTACTGACCCATAAAACAAAAAAACAAAAAATACAAAAAAGATAAATAAAAGAATGAAAAATATAAACAAAATATAAATATATAATACTATATTAATAAAAATAAAAAACATATACTTAAAAGATAATAATATAAATAAATACTTACAAATAAAATATACAAAATAATAAAATAAATAGTACAATAAAAATAAAAAAGGTAAGAAATAAAATAAAAGATAAAATAGAAATAGAAATAAAGAATAATAAAAAATAACTATTAAAATAATGAAAGAAAAAATAAAATAAAATAGACATAAAAGATAATAATAAAAATAAATAAATAAATGAAAATAAATACTAACAAATAAAAATATAATAAATAAGGTAAATAAATAAAAGATAAAATAAGTAAATAAATGCACAAACATGAAAGAAGACAAATAAATAAATAAAACAAACAAGCCACTATAAGAAAATGGTTATGTTAAGCAAGGTAATGTTTAAGCTAAATTATATTAAATGTTTAAGTTAAATAGAAAACATAAGACTTGAAGGAAAAGGTTTAAGAGACCAATAGAAAAGAGAAGAATCTCTCTATATAAGATCCTTGACCCGTATCTTAGTATGCTAAAGTTTCTTATTAAGGGTCATGCCCTTTATTAATTAAATAATATTGTCATATATAAAATTGCAACTAACCTATTGCTTGCAAGGTTATAAACTAACATGCTTATCATCCATCAATCACGCGAGAATTTTGGCTCTCTTTATGTTTGTTTTAATGGTTCTTTCTCGACTGACTTGGATATTACAGACGCCCTCTAACATGTACTAGTGTAAGCTTCCTATATTGTTCATAAGACAAAAAAACAACATGAATCGAGGTGTGTATGAATTGTTATAATTGGTGTATGTGAGTTATTATGAATTAGAAGTGTTTTAAGAGCTTGACAAATCGATTGATCTTTATTGTCATAATAAGATGACATCAATAAACTATCGAGATTGCACAAGACATCAGAGAATATGGCGGAACTAATCATCATTTCTTCAAGAACTTGAATCAATAGATTATAAAGTTCATTTTCCATGTTAAACATTATTTAAAAACTCGAAGGATGTAATTCCGTAGTATATATGTTTTGCAGTTGCTTCAAACTGAATCTACCAGTTGCTTATTAGAAAACAACTAAATCAACAACTGTAAATTTTCCAGATTATAATCACAAGCAAAAAAACTAAATATGCAACAAATATATTGACTCATGAAATTTGATAACGCAGTTCAGCAAACTCGACCTACATCTGTGGGGCCTTCACCCAACTTTATCAATTTTCATCGAAGTATAATAGTCTTATACAAGGCTTTACTGACCGGTACCACTCACCCCTTGGCGCTACCCACTCATAATTACACCTCGTGAAAGTATTTCACTCCCAATAGCAAGACCACCTTATGCTAACCTTAATAGGATTTTTGTAACAATAAACGATCAAGTGATTGAATCAATAGTAACATAAACAAGGAAACACTTGAGTTAAAATACATTCCCATATATGTGCAGTTTCATCAACCGAAATCATGGGAAGTTGTCCAACAAGAGTTCTGCTATGAACCTTCGAAATAATCACTAAAAAAAACCCAAACACAATAGTAAAAAAAATCAATTGAATATATGTTTCACCACCGAAACATGCCAAAAACAAACAACAAAATTGATTAGTTTACTGTATGTTTTTCCCTCACAAAAACTATAAAGTAGTAGTCCAAATCATTCATGCATATATAGAGAAATGTAGCTGCCAAGATTGCTCAAATCACTGATAAATATGTTGTATGTTTATCTTCAATCAAGCATAACAATAAATCCTATCTTCTCTTGGATTTTATTTCAAGTAGGGATCATTCCTTCACACTATCTTATCTGCAAAAATCCCAAACAAAGTCATAATGATATACCTGTTATAAAATCAAAACAAAACTTAAGAATATTTGGGAGAGGAGAATATAATTATTCTTATAAATTAGTAACATTTACATCAAGTTCACCCTTCTATTTATAGTGCAAAATTTCTAATAAAATACTATCATGATAATA
>JANZLC010022855.1:0-10884 GCA_026413385.1 Erythroxylum gracilipes
ACTTTACTACCCATAACTCGAGTTGAAGGTTGGTCGGAATCAAATTACTTAAACCTACATATATATATGGTTTTAAGTAGGACCGTTTGTGACCCCTCCGTCCTTCCCTGGGATTTTACATGGAATGGTAATACTGTCTTAGGAGTCCGTTTGGCGGTCTTTTCTGCGTATTACTGAATCGGTTCACTTCACTAGTTGCTTACCTTAGTATATACATATATAAATATATATATACACATATATGTAGGTTTAAGTAATTTGATTCCGCCCTACCTTCAACTCGAGTTATGGGTAGTAAAGTGGTGTCAGAGCTCAGGTATGGGTCTGAGGCTTAGCCCCACGTCTCATGTTCGAGTTGCAGCAAAACCACTACTTCCGAACTAGCCTGTGAAGCAACAAAGCATGGTGGGTTTAAGTAATTTGATTCTGCCCTACCTTCAACTCGAGTTTTGGGTAGTAAAGGTTTTAGGGTTAACTTTAATTGGGATTTAAAACAATGTTTAGCTAAGACTTCTTGTGCAACTAAAATTGCTCCACCTAAATTATAATCAACTATTCTAGAACTAGATTTTTCTTGGAAATGTTCTTCTACTTCTTGATTCATAGGATAAGGTAACTTTTGGATAAAAATATGAATATAGATTTCTTGTTCTTGTCAAGTTAGCCTATAATAATATGTCTTAAATTCACAGATATATTGTTCAAGATAACATATATCACATATTCTTAAGTTATTTAAATGCCATAGGGCTTTTTTCGTTCATTTTGAGATACTTCATTTTTAAAAGACAAAACATCTTTACCTAAGAATTCTTTATAAATTTGTCCAGCTATAAATTCAAAAGCTTGCATTTTATTTGTTGTATTTTGATATGCATGCCTTTGTCTTAATGCCTCTTCATTATCTAATTAAAATGATTATACTACTCCAGTAGTTTTATATGCAACAAAATTCCACAGTAACTCCTTATTTTCTAATTCACTAAATGGTTTTTCTATTTGAAGTATTAATTGGATTTTATTGGTCCATTCTTTAAGTAATTTTTTGGGTTGTAAAACACAATCTAGATTTAATACACCATCAGATCCTAGGTTAATTAATTTTGGATTGTATTCAGTTGGGTATTTTCGTACCTTAGATCCTTTTGAATAATATCCTTGTGGATTTAAGAAATCTTCTGACTTTCAATTTCAAGTATATGAATCTTGGTCTTGATTACCTTTTTTTTGTTTATCTCCACTTACATGTTCTCTTTTAACATGTGATTTGCCTATTTATTGTTCTCCAGCTCGACTACTTTCAGGTTGGTCTTTTTCTTCTTTGACAAAAATATCTTCATCGGTTTCATAACTATGTATGATTTCATTTGTATTTTTTTCCTTATTGGTTATTTGATGTATTTTTTCATCAGGTGCATTTAAAGTTAATTTTTGTACTAATTGAGTAATTTTTGTCAGCTGACTTTGTATATTTCGTTCAACTACTTCTAAAGAGTCGATATTTAGAGATTCAGTGTAGTCTAATGATTGGGATTGGTCTATTACAATCTCCATGGTTTTACTAATGTTGTTATTTTTGGTTTGGGCTCTGATACCACTTTAGCTAGCTGTTCTTCCAATTTTTGAATGTGGTTCTTTTGTTGATTATTTGCGATGATTAAATTTTTGAGTAACTGTATTGTTTTGTTTTGATTTTGTAAAAGGTTAGTAATTTATCTTTCTAATTGATTATGTTGTTCTTTTAATTCATGAATTACTTATGTTATACTACTCATAAGGTATTTTTTAAATACATAGTTAATTTAGTTACTTGATTTTTAAGATCATCTAATTTGATAGACGTTTCTAAAGGAGCATTTATAAAATGGTTGGTAATTTTTATATTGGTCTTTTCAGGTTCATGGAATTGATTGAGCCCAAGTTTATCATATAAATTGGCTACACTTTCATGGCTATTAATATACTTTTTTACTCTTAATTCATGATTTTATGCTTAAATTAGTCCCTTACGGTGAGCTTATATTTTATGCAATTTGTTAGTAAAATTGTTGCAAATTGAAATTAATTGCATTATAATTTTCCAAGGACAATTGATACTACAAATTGTTATTTCATATTATAGGAGAAAAAGAAGAGTCAAAAGGATCAGAAAGTCAACAGGACGTGAGCTCCTCCACGCACGTCGTGGCGTATCAAGAAGAAGGCACGTCGCGGCGTAAACTAATCATCTCACCGCAGTGCATCATCACGCAACAACGCACCGTGGTGTCAATTAATTATTCTGCCGCGGTGAACGATCCAGAAAGTGAACACCGCGATGTCAATTGATTATTCCATCGCGGCAAGCAGATGAGTACCCGAACTTCATTTGAGAAATTCTCTCACTGTACTAACCTGACCCGCGACCCATCCTTTAAAATCTTGCCGAATTCGGTTAGAAAAAAAGAATCTTTTGGACAGAGACATTCGGCAGAAAGAGAGAGCACACATTTTGGAACCAACACTCCACCACGATCACTTCTCATCTACAATCGTCGTCCGTCACCGCCGATCACTTCATTGTCGACTCCACCGCCAGTCTCTATTGCTAGCATGGGTGATACTGGAGCTTCAGTAGTCGTGAGAGGGTCCGGAGTCATTTGCGGCTAGCCCAACATTTCCTCTTGAAAATGTAGTGTCGGTTTGAATTCACCGGGCTTCAAAGGGGAGTTAACCTTTCATTGTCAAGTTTAACTGCACATTTGTAAATCTTTGAGTTAGGGTTTACGGTAGTGTAGTTAAATTATCTTGGTTAGAGTTTAATCAAGTGTTGAACAATGATTTGTGTTATGGATTTAGTTACATGTAGAACCTTGATGCTAAATATATGAAGTTTCATATATGTCTATTGGTGATTGTGTTAATTCTCTTTATCTGCCTAGTTGTGTTTAATGTTGAGATTATACTTGATCCAATTGACCACTTGCATTAGCTTGTCCATTACACACACTAAGATGCTTTTAATAAGGTTTTAAACAATGGAGTTCATTAATTAAAACCTTGAACTTAAAGAGTTCTTTAAGGTTTATTTATTGAGAACTTAGTGAATTTCACTCTCGGAAATATTTGTTTTGAGCCATGATAACCTAAGCTTGTTTTCAAAAGGACTTTATCTCATTCACTTGTTATTCGAATTTCCAATTTCATTTTTTCCAAAATCCAAAAAAAGAAATACTTTTCATACATTCTTCTTTAATTTTAGTTAAATTTTCTTAATCTTTATCAATGATCCAAACCCATACCCCCCACCCCCTTTTTATCAACTTTGTTAGCATTTTTGACAATTAGGCTAGCTTAAAACCTTTTTCATTAGGTTCCAATTAAGTGAGACGACCCAAGGTTACATCCTATATTGCAATCCTTGGAATTAAATTATTTTTTATTCGGTTTCCAAGGGATTGATCTTTAGATCGAAACGAAGAGCCGATCAAAATGGCACCATTGCCGAGGAACCAAGAAATTGGTTTTTCATAGGTTAACCATTGTCAACTTTATTTGTCGTTGATAATAGGAATCTTTGCTTTTGCATTGCATTTTGGATAGATTGATTTTCACACTTGTCAATAGTATAGATTTTGAATTTCCTTTGCATAAGCCTACATTTTGAAACATACACAAAGCATACTTTCGTACTTTAATTTTCCATACTTAGCAATTTTTCACATATACACACATTCATACATACATATATACACCCATACACTCGCATCCATCACATTTCACTTTTTATTTGATTTTGTGTGATTGTGAGTAAATTTTGCTACAGCTTCAATTTTTGTTCTCGTGGATAGTTCTTGTGCATGCCAAGGAAAATTAGACTTGTTCATTTCCAACCTGAAATCGAGAGACACTTGAGGAAACTTAGGAAAGAGAGGAAAGAACAAGAGAGACGTAGGGTAGTTGAACAAGAAAGAGAGAATATGGCTGAAAACCCCAACTTTTTCCAAATCCTAACTTTCCTATGAACCAACCTAGAAATGGAGATAATGGATTAAATGGTGAGCAAGAGAGAGTAGGAGAGAACAATGGAAATCAAAGATGTAGGACTATTAGGGAAGCAACAACTTCTGACGTTAATTATGATCCATTCACTACTGCTTGCCCCAATTTTGATGTCAATTTTGAAGTGAAAGGCTTGCTGATTAATTCACTTGACAAATTTCATGGTTTGGTAGGAGAAGATCCGTACATGCACCTACAATCATTGTCAATGATTTTTCAGAGCATGAAGCTAGTAGGAGCATCATTGAACCAAGTTCTATGAAAGGTGTTTCATCTATCCCTCGAAGGAAAGGCAAGGGAGTGGTATATGAGCCTCCTGAGGCATGTAGCGAACGCCTATTATAGCTGGGCTAATTTGAGGAAGGCTTTCTTAGAGAAATATTTTCCATCCTCTAGGACATCGTCAATGAGGAAGGAAATCTATTTAGCAAAGCAAGATTATGACGAGTCCTTGTATGATTACTAGAACCGCTTTCAAGACCTGCTATCGAGATGCCCCCATCACCAAATTCCTGATGAGCAGTTGGTGAAATACTTCTATGATGGGTTGAAGAGTCAAGAGAAAGGTATGTTGGATGCGGCATCTGGAGGATCCTTAATTGACCTTACAGCGTCGGAAGCATGGGACTGATTAAGAAGATAGCTCTAAACCATCAACAGTAAAGTGTGAGAGATTCCAGAGGAGTGCATGAACTAGGAGCTTTAACGGCTCAAACTAAAAGAATGGAAAGTCTGGAAAGGAAGGCGGATTCATTGGAAAACAGGATAACATCGCAGCTATCTTTCATCACTGCTGAATTAAATAACTTGAATGTGCATCGCCCATCATCTTCAATGGATCATACTTTACCCAGTTGTGATACTTTTGGGTCGGTGATGCACGTATCAAGTGTATGCCCTGAAAGATATGAAGAGGTGTCGGTAGTGTACCCAGGAAGAACAAATTAGAAGTGGGATCCATACTTCAACACATATAATGAAGGATGGAAGGCTAATCCAAGATTCAGTTGGAGAAATAACGAGAGTAGAGCGCCTAATAGATTTCAAAAAGGAGGTGGAGCTGAACCTTCCAATAACCAGTTCCCCAATCAACAAGCTCTGACAGTCCCAGATAAAGAGGATACCAATCAATTGCTTTATAACATGATGAATCTGATGAAGGAAGAGAGGAATTCTAATACTAATCAGTTCAATGCCATAGCAAATCTTATTCAACAGGATTCTTCAAAGATCACTGCCAGGTTCAGTGCTTTAGAGAAAAGAATGGAACAATAGGAGACTAAAGCAGAGAATATCAACACATATGTCACTCAGTTGTCTAACAACATGAGTGAGAATTAAGCAACAAGCAGTGGGGCAATTCCTTCCAACACCTTAATGAATCCAAAGAGCCTAAATGCAATTGCTCTTCAAAGTGGGAAATAAGTAAGGTTTGACACTCTAGAAGAAGAAGCATGTGATGAGGAAATTGAGAGTGAGGAAGCACCTCAACCTAAGGAAGGAACAAAGAGATCCGAGAGTGTCAAAGAAGAGACTTTATTGAAGGAGAGGAAGTCAGCATCTAAGGACAAAGGAGCTACTCTAGGAAGTTTAAAGGACAAAGATGAGAATGAGAAATCAAGCTAGCACGAAGCCCAAGGTAAGGAGGTAAATCTTCAAGACCTTCTTTTTTCCAAATTCATATTTGATGAGCAAATGTATGACTGAGATCAAGCATGAAAAGGACATCATTAACTTATTTGGAAAAGTAGAGGTAAATGTTCCCTTAATTAACTTAGTAAAACGAGTTCCAGCCTATGCTAAATACGTTAAGGATTTATGCACAAACAAAAGGAAGTTTAGGCCTAATAAGAGAGTCCAAGTGAGTTCGAATGTATCCGCCCTGTTTAAACCCCAAATCCCTGTTAAGTGTCAAGACCCTGGATCTTTCACCATTACATGCATTATAGGGAAGGTAACTATAGGAAGAGCTCTGTTAGATCTAGGGGCCGCTATTAAGGTGATGCCAAAATCTTTCTATCAGTCTTTAGGAGTAAAAAGTTTAAAACCAACATCTGTGGTCTTGCAATTGGCTGATAGATCATTTAGGCATCCAATGGGCATAATTAAGGACATCCTGGTCCAAGTAAAGGGTTTGGTATTTCCTACTGATTTTTATGTACTTGATATGTCTTCTGAAGTTGTGCAAGATACTTCTTTAATACTCGGGAGACCTTTCTTACGGACAGCGAGCACCATGATCAGTATGAAGGAAGGTAAGATCACCATAGAGGTAGGTGATCAACAGGTAAGCTTCAATATGTATGAAGCTATGAAACACCCTCATGAGGATTATTCACTCCTAGGGGTTAATATGTTTGATACTGTTGTTGAAGATGCATGTGTTGACTTTGAACTATCCATGAATCCATCGACTAATGATTCCTTTGGAAGAATTTTTGGTACTGATGTTTCAGGTGAACCGTTGAGTGTGGGCATAGGCCAGGAGCTGGCAGAAATTCGAGCTATCACGCCGAGCCATGGAGACAAGCCAGACGTCCATCAAGAGCTGAAAGACCCACCTTAAGCCCAGGTTGTTTCTCTTCTTTCACTTACAATATATTTGTGCATATTGACTGGAATTGGCATGACATTGTTACGCATGAGTATGTTGATTAAGTGTGGGAGAGAAACTTAATCAGTAGGATTAGTTTTAGTTAGGTAGGATTTAAGTTTAGTTGTTTCAATAATTTAACTTTCTTTAAAAACCCAGAACCTTATTAGTTGCATGACACATATTGCTTGGTAGAAGAAATTTGTGTAGATCAGCCTAAATGGTGTTTGGTCAGGAAAAGATTGCATTTGAGCTTAGGATCCTTGTTTTCTTGTTCGAGAAGTTTCGTAGCGGCGTGGCATAGCTCACCGTGACATGTATCATTTATCACGCCTCGGCGTGCGTTAATTTCTCTGCCATGATGCAATGCTTTCAAGAATCTCGAAAGCGACGTGCATTAATTCCTTCGCCACGGCGCACAAACCTTGTGTGTTAGCCCTAGACGGCGAAATTTCCCTTTTGCCCTTATTACACAGCTGTCCTTTCCTTTGACTAGTGTCCCTTTCGTAATTTCATCCCCTAAACCTTTCTAGACCTCCAGCGCACCCTTTTTTCGCCGCCTCCATTTCATCTCTTCTGCTTCTCCTTGCACCGCGACTCCGCCCTGTAGCATCATCTCTTCTCCTCGGTTCTGACCTCCTCAGTCGTCCATTGCTAGTAGCTCGCCCTCAGTTGTCCGTTCATCTCTATCTTTAACCTTGTAAGAGTGCTTTTCTCCTCTTTTTCCTCTGCCATTTCCGTTCAGTAGGCTAGGAATTGTTTTCCACGGTGAACAACGTTTAGAGTCGTCATGGAGTGTCAGGTTATCACCCTTCGCCGCGATGCATATTTTGTTTCGTTGCGGCGTGTGAAGTTCTCATGTCTCGCGGAATGTCAGGTCATCTAACTGATTTTCACGATCATATGTCTCTTTAATAGCATTTTTCAAATATCTCATGCGCTCATATCTGTCAAAAATTAAAAAAAAAACAAAGAAACATATTATTCGATTAATTGATTAATTTGACGATGATATTCCTTGTGTTTTTGTTGATTAAATTGTTTTAATTCATGACAATAATAAATAATATAAAATCTATGCCCAATATCATCTTGATTAGATGGAGTAATTGGTGTGTGTTCAATATAAAAGGTATTTTGCTGAATTACATCATCATAATGTCTTTCTTTATGATAAGTAATAGAAATAAGTTCTTTTAATCGTTGCTTTTCTTCAAAATATGTGGTCATTTTAGTCCAGACAATCATAAGAAATATTCGGGTTAAAAATTAAATCAAACAGATATTGAAATAATAAAGGATTAAACTTATGTAGTAAACAGTCACTTAGACATTGATTAATAATAGATGGATATAGAGAAACATTTCTCTAACTACAAGGATCGTTTTGTCAAGAATAGAGAAATGTTCTTCAAAATCTCTAACTACAATGATCGTTTTGCCAAGAATAGAGAAATGTTTATCAAAATCTGGAGCAGTTATCCTATGTTCAAGGATCAACCATCCATCCAAGATGCAGACATCATAATACCCAAAGTTACATTCCTCACAATCGAAATCAACAATAGCATGTTTCCCAACATAGACATACCTCCCAATCATCAGTTTGATTGGGAATTAATCAATCAATTTAATCTTCAATGTATCGAAGGAGTATTTATTCAGGCAGCACGCCTCACCGTCGATTTAACCATTTGAATCAATTATAAAAGATTCAATTTACTTATGATTTCAACATATAAGTAAGCTATTCAGGATGAAGGATTGAGTATTATTAAACAGTTCCTCGTCCCTTTTACTTCGATGGAAGGACTTTTCAACAAACTCAATGCCACATGGAAATATGCTATCTGTCATCAAATGCAAATTCATCCAGAACATAAATATAAATATTGTCCATCTACAGCTCAAACAGATGAAAATGATTCGCTGGAAGCAATAATTGAAGCAGAATAATTGATATCTCTCGATGGACACAATGTAGGCCCACTAGCCATAGCAGAGGAATCTGCTTTGCAGAAGAATCTACTTTTTCCTTTTTATATTAGCGGTTCCTTTTTCCTTTTAGAATACATTAGGAGTCTTTACTTTATTGTGTCGGCCAACTACGTTGGCTCTTTTCTCTTTGTTAGCCTATATAATGTAGACTCGAGCCTTCAAAGCTCTCATGTACCTTTGAAATAAAATCTCTTAGTCCTATCCTTCTCTCTCTCTCTATTACGAGTCACCTAAGGATTGGCATTGAAGCAACCAAAGAGACGCCGAAGGTATGATTAAGGAGTTTTTCATTTCAATACTTTTATGAAATCAATTAAGTTCATATATCAACTTACTTAGTTTCTTTTTAGTTATTTGCTCTCATATTTTACCTCCATCTACTATTGATCAATTTCTAAGTGACTGTTTACTACATAAGTTTAATCCTTTATTATTTCAATATCTTTTTGATTTAATTTTTAACCCGAATATTTCTTATGATAATCTTGACTAAAATGACCACATATTTTGAAGAAAAGCAACGATTAAAAGAACTTATTTCTATTACCTATCATAGAGAGAGACATTGTGATGATGTAATTCAATAAAATACCTTTTATATTGAACACATGCCAGTTACTCTATCTAATTAAGATGATATTGGTTATAGATTTTATATTATTTATTATTTTCATGAATTAAAACAATTTAATCAACAAAAACATAAGGAATATTGTCGACAAATTAATCAATTAATAGACTAATCTGATTGACATGATCGTGAAAATCAATTAGATGAAATGTTGATTAGATGTCGTGCACAAAATAAACATGCACATAATAGTTTTCACGCTCTTCGATATATCGAAATGTATGAAACCAATCGAATGATAAAAATGGCTATAGATCTTAAAGAATTAGTCTTTGAAACTAGAAAGTTTTATGAAAGACAAATTAAGAAGCTCATAGATTAAGCTATCTTTGTACTTTTGTATTTTCTCATACCAATAAAAGAAGATTATTATGCATTATTTTGAGTATAAAACAGAACTTAAAAATCAAATTAAAAATAGTGTAGAAATGGCAGAAAATCATCGCTTTTATATCACTAAATATAAAGGAAAATTAGAAAAAGCAAAACAAGAAAATGATCAACATCGAATAGGAATATTAAATCAACATCTTTTTCTCCTCAAGCATGTTCAATATTATAATAAACAAAATCAAAAAAATGCTATTCAAGAAATTTCCAAATTAATAGACTAAATGATTTCCTTTCTACTGTGTTTATTTGCATGTATATTTATTGTTTTCTTATATGCTCAAGTTTTATTTAAGTTTATTAAAATTTGTTATTTTGTATTAGATTATGTTACTATAGTAGAATTATTACAAGCAATATATCAACTTGGATTTACTCCTATATTACAACATTATCTATATATACAGTGTCTAAACTTTCGAGATCTTTTTCTGGAATGGTTTAACCGTTAGTATTAAAAACATGGTACTAATTATTCAGCATATGAATAATTGTTCTATTTTTCAGCAATTAGAACAAGATATAAGAGAAGCACAACTATCTGTCAAAAAGTATAGACAACAAACAATAGATACTGCTACAAGGTTAATTCAATTTACTGAATCTAATCCCACTAATAGCGACTTTGAAGAATTAGTTGATATTCAGTTATAATTAAATGTCATAAGAGATATGTATCAATTCTATTTAAATGAAATAAGTCATTTAACTCGAAATTTTCACTTACATCAAATGATAGTGCACCATTTTAAATATGCAATCTTACTTTGAAGCTAAACAATATTATAAAGAATTAATTAGATTAACGTATGTTAGAGAAGAAAGTTTAAATAGATTATTAACTACATTTCATCAAAATAATTTGAATCCTAATTATCATTTACGAATCTCTGATACTTTTACAATTACTCAAACTCTACTCTATATTAAAAATTTGCAAAAACAAAATTATCAAGCATGAAGGTATTATAGACAACAGATAAGTAGATTAATAGATTAATATTTTTAGTCATGACAGAATAAAATTCTGAAGACAACAATACAAATATATTAGATGTAGATAATTTGGAATTACATGAATCACAAGGTATTTTCCATATTAATACCAGCACTCTTAGGCACATCGGCCTCTGCAATCCTCAACTGGTAATAATCTGATCTCAGGTCCAATTTAGTGAACACCTGAGCTCCCTGCAACTGATCAAATAGATCGTCAATCCTAGGCAGTGGA
>JANZLC010022865.1:0-10884 GCA_026413385.1 Erythroxylum gracilipes
TGACGTTTTTACTGAGGTATGTTCAATAGGAATCCGGATCCGAACATGTTGTATTTGTTAGGCCATAACTCCTTCGTTCGACCTCCGAATGAGGCGATTCTTGAGGCATTAGATTTCTAACATATTTTTATATCTTACATTAAAATTTCATAGTCATTGGTTTATAATCTTATAAGTTTTATTTAATGGAAGTGAGTGGTAGGGTTGGAGAGCTTAATCGGGTTATGAACATACTTTGGATTTTTAAGAGTATCTTGAGCTATAAAGCTCCGTTTGAGGTGATTCTTAGTTCTACATAAACTAGAGACCGAGAGCTACTATTTTCAAAAGTAAATTGTAATTTTTTATGATTGTTGTTTTGTGGGCTCGCCTTCGAGGCATGAGATCTTTGAATGAGGACTTATTTTTAAGGGTTAAAGAGTTTAGGAAACTCGCTTAGGTTTATGCTCTTCGATTTCGAACCAATCGTTGGGCTTCAGAAACGGGGTTCAACAGTGTTGGCCTCCAAAAGTGTTAAAATTGGACAATCTAATTCATCATCAACATGATCTCTTTCACTAAGCAAAGGAGTATCAAGTGTGTTATCTAAATCTCGAACATCTTCTGATGGACCTAAGTGTTCTTATAGTGGTAATTCAAAGCACACCCGCGAAAATTTCTTCAAATTACATGGCTACCCCGACTGGTGGCATGAACTCCAAGCTCGAAAGCGTCAAGACAAGGCTGAACTAATGGTAAAGCTGTTGTGGTTACAGCAGAATCCCAGCTTCATTCACACCATCTATTGAATTATCACAAGGAGATGTACTTGTCTCAGATTCAGGTAACAATCTCTCCCATAAAGCTATTGATAGCAATACTTGAATACTTGACTCAGGAGCTACAGACCACATGACCTATGATGCTACTGATTTTTCCAAAACTTCATCACCAAGACGGACTACAATATCTAATGCCAATGTGGTTATATCTCAAGTCACAGTAGCAGGCACTGTGACCTTGTCACCTATAATAACTTTACATAATACTTTGCTTGTTCCCTCCCTATCCCATAAGTTATTATCTGTTAGTCAAATTTCCACTGATCTAAATTGTGTTGTGATCATCTATCCCACTTTTTGCCTTCTTCAGGATATTCTCACCAAGGAGATAATTGGGCGTGGTACTAGGGGGGGCTCTACTACATGGATGGTCTTAGTGTGGGCCATGCACTTCATGCACATCATCAAAGTGACTCCAAAGAACAGCAGATTTGGCTTTGGCATCGCCAGTTGGGACATCTATCATTTGGTTACATGAAACATTTATATCCTAATTTATTCGCAAACATGCAACCTTGTGGTTTTAAATGTGATACTTGCATTTTAGCCAACAGTCACAGAACTATTTATCCTTTGAGTATGAATAAAAGTCAAGTTCCATTTGCTTTAATTCACTCTGATGTGTGGGGGCCATCTCTGGTCACTACGGTATCTGGTTTTTGCTAATTTGTCATCTTTATTGATGATTGTACTCGCATGACATAGTTGTATCTGCTGAAACATAAAGATGAAGTGTCGGCTATATTTCAATCTTTTCATACAATGGTTCAGACTCAATTTTTAGCTAAAATTCAGGTTCTCAGGTCTGATAATAGTGGGGAATATATGAATAAGCAATTCCAAGATTATTTTCGTGTCCATGGTCTACTTCATGAGACCTCATGTAAACCCCTCAACAAAATGGGATTGCTGAGAGAAAGAATAGGCACATACTAGAAACTGCTCGTTCCTTGTTACTTGGAGCACATGTACCTAACCAACATTGGGCTGATGCCGTTGCTACTGCAGTACACCTTCTCAACCGAATGCCATCACGAGTCTTAAATTTTCAAACACCATTACAAGCTCTTTCATCACATGTCTCTCTGCCATCCGTGTTATTGATTCCACCTTTAATTTTTGGCTGTGGCATTTGTCCATCTACCTAAAAATCAATGCACAAAACTTGATCCATGTGCAGCTTGATGCATATTTTTGGGATAAGCAGTACACCAAAAAAGATACCAATGTTATGATCCAGCCACTAAACGTACCTATGTCATGATGGATGTTACTTTCTTGGAATCTGAAACATTCTACTCTCCTTCCAAATTCAATTCTTCTCTTCTGGGGGAGATTTGGAGTAAAGAGCAAAATTGGTTTCTTTCCCTCACCGAATAGTGCTTCTTCCACAGACATAGTGGATGATATGGAACACTCTAGAACAGAATTGGTAGGCAATGAGGAACCTTCCACAACTAATGTAGTTCCAAGAGAGACATCGACCCCCACTAGAGACATCTACATCGCCACTTCAAATTGAAATAGAGACCCCAATCTCCTCAGTACCTGAAGACCCATCTCCTGAGAGTATTCTTGAGGTAACCTCTCTTACTATAGCTTCAAGCTATAAATACTTTTACTGGTTATACTTTACCTTTCAGGCACAACAGAGGAAAACCACCCAATAGATATTCTCCTGATATTGAGGACCAGAAGTCAAAATATCCAATTGCCAATTACGTATCAATGAAGAGACTCTCCAAACCTCTCAAAACATTTGTGCAAGAACTGTCCTCAAATCATATCCCCACTAGTGTTCAAGAAGCCTTGACAAACCCAAAATGGACTTAAGCAATAAAGGAAGAAATGGCAGCATTATTGAAGAACAAAACATGGACTCTTGTCACCTTGCCCAAAGATAAAAGAACTGTAGGGTATAAATGGGTATTTTCCATTAAATATAAGGCGAATGGATCGATTGAGAGATATAAAGCAAGGTTGGTTACAAAAGGTTATACATAAACCTATGGCGTAGACTATCAAGAGACCTTCTTACCAGTGGCCAAACTGAATACAATTAGAGTTTTAATATCTGTTGCAGTAAACCTTGATTGGCCACTGCATCAGTTTGATATAAAGAACTCCTTCCTCCATGATGATCTTGAAGAGGAGGTGTACATGGATATCCCATCAGGTTATACATCGAATTCCAAGACCAAGGTTGTATGTAAACTACAGCGAGCACTATATGGATAGAAACAATCACCGCTAACATGGTTTGGTCAATTTAGTCTTGCGATGAAAAAATATGGCTTTCTACAAAGCAATTCAGACCATACACTTTTTCTAAAGCATCAACAAGGGAAGGTGACAGCCTTGATAATATATGTAGATGACATGATTATCACAAGGAATGACTCAGACAAAATAGCAATACTTTAAAAGCAATTGGAAACTAAGTTTGAAATAAAGAATTTAGGGGGGCTCAAACATTTTCTAGGAATTGAAGTTGCTAGATCAAGGAAAGGTATATTTCTATCTCAACGGAAATACACCTTAGATTTATTGTCTAAGGTGGGACAGTTGGAGTGCAAGCCGACAGAAATACCAATTATTCAAAACCATAAACTTGGAGAATACCCTAACCAAGTACCTACTGATAAGGAGAGATATCAAAGGCTGGTTGGTAAACTTATTTACCTATCACATACTCGCCCTGATATCGCTTATGCTATAAGCGTAGTGAGTCAATTCATGCATTGCCCGAGCAAAGATCACATGGATGCTGTAATACGAATTCTTCGCTACTTGAAGTCCTCACCTGGGAAAGGACTTATGTTTTCAAAGAATAATCATCTAAAGATTGAGGGCTATACAGAAGTAGATTGGGCTGGGAATATATCGGATAGAAAATCCACTTCAAGGTACTTTACATTTTTTGGTGGAAATCTTGTTACATAGAGAAGTAAAAAACAAAAAGTTATGGCCTTATCAAGCGTCGAAGCTGAGTTTCGAGGAATGGCTAAAGGCCTTTGCAAGCTTCTTTGGGTTAGAAGATTAATGACTGAAATTAGTTTCTCTCCAACCTATGAGATGGACTTATTCTGTGATAACAAGGCTACCATAGATATCTCACATAATCCTATCCAACATGATCGAACAAAGCATGTGGAGCTAGACCGACATTTCATTAAACAAAATCTCGAAGAGAAGATCATTCGGTTTCCTTTTGTTAAGTCTGAGGATCAGTTGGCAGATATACTTACAAAAGTTGTATCTATCAAAAACTTCTATAGCTCACTTGGCAAGTTGGGCATCCAAGACTTGTACGCACCAACGTGTTGGGGAGTATTGGCGTGAGCTGTCAAACTAGAGATATTATAGGATATTGATCTCTTGATTAATGTAAATCCCTTGATTCAAGGGTCAATTCTTATCATAGTCATATTTTGTGTATAGCTGAAAATAGAATAGGGCCTGTATATATTTCTGTACTTCTCTCAATTAAGTAGTGAAAATAGAGAAAACTCTTTCTTCTACACGAGTTATCATATTTTGCATGAACCTGTAATTCAAAACCTTATTTGTCTACTATCCTTGTATGTCTATTAAAAAGCAATTTTAAATAAGCACGTTGATTAAATACAAGTTACATGGACATAAGTAGGATTTTCAGTGGGTCGATCCGAACTTAGTTAAATCTAAATTAGCTTGTTGAATTTAAGTCAAGTTTAGAAAGCTTAACTAATATTAGACCGTTATGATATTATTTTCCATGTTTAACTTTTTCTAATATTATTTAATCATTTAATAGTTGTTTTGTTACCAAAAGAAGTATAATTTTCTTAAATTATTATATATAAACCAATAGTAATTTAATAAAAATGTTACAATAATATAATATTTTAAATAAAAATATATTAATTTTTATATAATTTTTTAATAATATTCACAAGTTAATTCTATTACTCATTTTAAATTAAGTAATTAATATTCATACCCTTATATATTTTTTAATGTCATGCCCTCATAAGTTATTTTACACATAAACAGCTAATACTAAACAGCTAATTTTACCAAACATTAAATGTCAAACAACTAATGCAATCAACTGGTCAAATCAGCTGATAGAATCAACTAACAACTAATACAATCAGTTGATTGCCAAACAAGGCCAATATAATTTATGGTTTTGATTATATAAACTACATGATACGTTAGATCTATAATACAATTCAAAAGGAATATTTATACTTTACCAATTGTTACACTATCTTATGAATATGTGGAAGAGCATAGAGTAATTTAAATATATTTAGTTGGTTAAATATGACTCTTATAATGAAAAGACAATAAAATTTTAATTTTAAAATTAATATATTTAAATAACTTGCATTAAAAAAATTATAATAGACTATGATTATTGTGGAATATAAAAGTTCTCATTTATCTTCATGCCACATTACATGTAGGTTTACCACAAACAGTCTCTCTACTACGTAGGGATAAGGCTGCATATTATTGAACCTCCCCAGATCCCGCACCTTAGTGGGAATTCAACTGGGTGTTGATGATAATGATGATGATAAAATTTCTCATTTACTTTATAAGTTATTTTTATAATAAAAGTGTAGCTGATAGATTACTACCATAATTATAAGAATTGATTGAATAATTGTTAAGACAAGAAACAAAAAAGTGGTGATAAAGTTAATTTCTTTATTTAGTAATGCAACTAAAAATATCCCCTCCAAGTAATTTTAGTGAGATTCTTTAAATTAAAAATTAGTTATATGCCACTAAATTATAGACTTTTATAATTAGGAATATTTTTTATTACAAAGATATTGATGTAAAATAGTAAAAATGCTATTATACAATTAAGTGTTAAGTACCAAAAAAAAATCCTAAATTTTTATCAATTTTTCAATTATAGTCTAAACTTTAAAAAGTGATAATTAAATGCTCAAACTTTCAAATTTTTCCAATTTTAGCCTAACATTAGCATCTCCGTTATTTTTGCTGACATGACTTGCTACGTGTTTTAGAAACCTGAACTAATAAGACACGCAACCTTAATTAATACAAGTGATAAAAATTAATGAAATGAGGTTGTTTAATGGCACAACTAAATCGACAACAGCAACAAGCTCCATTTGCATCCCTCGGAGCAGTTTCTCCAGGGTTTTAGACCTCGCTTCCACTACAAGAAAATTAGTAATTAGCAATGGAAAATTACCAACGAAAACCAACCATAGCAAGTTACTGACGGAAACAGAACTATAGCAAAAAAGAGCCTGATGGATTTGAACTTCAAAATTCTTAAATTAATGTTCATGATGTCTTTATTTTATCTTGCATACTTTTGAAGATGAAGCAAATTTGTATGCCGATTGTAGTCCTTTTCAAACAGTGGTACATTCCCACCAGTTAACTAATTAGCATCATATGTTTGTGTTTTAGCTTAAATAATATATTTTCTCTATATTGCATTATATATCAAAACTTAAATTGCCTTTTTTTTATTTGCTTGTTTTAATATATTAAAAATATAACAAAACTATTGAACAAGTGTATTATATTAAATATGAAATATTATTTTTTGCAAACTCTATTTTATGTTGAAGAGCGTCACTCATCCTTCTTCTTTGTAGTCTGTAGTTGTCCGTCCATCTAGGTAAGTCATCCAACTAATGTCTACCATATGTGTTGTTTTAATAATACGATTCTGATGTGTTTTGGTTTGTGTGAATGCAAAGGAGGTCTTGATTTTGTGTTGTTGTTAAGAATATTCTTATAATCATTGATGAGTTTTTATCTTCTTCTTTAATAGTCTATGTATTTATGTTTGGGTTATGTTTGAATCATTGATGTGTAGATGTATGATTACATAAGTATTTACTGTATGTGGAATGTGTAATGTCAAACTCTCTGAGCCCTTTTGTAGTGTTCTGTACTTGGAGATGCTACTGTATATTGATATATACAAGGTTATATATTATTTCAAAGATGTATTAAATCCTTTTGGGTATATATGTCAGTGACTTATAATGTTATATGCCCTTATATGAACTTAAAGTTCATCGGTATGTAAAATCTTAGAGATTTCTAACATATAAGCTTCTAAGTGTATAAAACCGAGTCCATTGGATGGATAAGACCATGGTGATTGAGTTAAATGTGTTCTAATGCCTTAGAGGTGATTAGACATGATCTATAGACCTATTGGACACTTAGAAAGCTTAATTGGAAAAGTTGATGTACATAAGGGCTTATTTGCCAATTGTTAAAGGCCAAAGGACTTAAATATAATTTTCCAATTCTTGGAGGACCAATATGTAATTTTATAAATTTAAGTGGCTTCATCATTATTTTCAAAAGTCCTGAGACCAAAATAAAAATAAAAGTTTTGGAGATTCCCAAATTTTGGGCTTAATTGAAAATTAAGGAAAAATTTGGAGGCTAAAATGGTAATTTCACGTAACCTAAGGGAAAAAAAGGCAATTTCACCATATTTTGGTCAAATAAGAGTCAATATTCTAGACCTTTCTTTATGTACAACCGTGCACCCCATTAATAAAGACTTGAAACATTTTGTTTTAATTAAAAGAAAGGAGAAGAGAGGAGGAGAAGAACCATTTTTGACTATCACTAAATCCTATCCTTTTTTTTTAATTCTCCAACCTAAATCAAGGTGTTCTAAGCTAATTTGGGATCACATAACTCAAATCTGTCATTAGATTTGAGAAATTCTTAAAGGATTTTAAGATATCGCCAAAGGAAGGTTTAGGTAAGTTTTGTCTCATCTTTCTCTACATTATGATTTTGAGTTTGGTGTTAAGATATGTTGTTCTTCATGCTTCAATATACATGAAAAATGGTTTAGATGAATGAAATGAGTGATGGAGAAGCCACCTTAAGTCAAAACTGAAATGCCCTCTCTTTGGTGAAAGTTTGTGAATTTTTGAATAACTTTTGAAATTGATGATTTAAATGAATTATATGGTGTTAATTGTATTTGTATAATGTGAATTGATGATGAAACACAAAGAAGATGTATATTGGATGAGGCTTGGTTGAAATGATGGGAGAAAAAATGGATTAATGTAATGAGTTGCATAATTATGATGAATATGGCTTAAATGAAGGAAATTAGATTGAATGGAGTGGTGAAATGTGTTGTTATTTGGAAGTGTTTGTTATATAATAAGATAGGAGCATGAATCACTATGATAAAGTCATGAAAATATGACTTGAAAGTCATGCACATTAGGTGTTTGATAAAATATCTAAGTGAACTTGGCTTAGGATTTAAGGATTTGTAATGATATACATTGGAAAGCGGCTTTCATGTTTCCTTAGAGTAAACTTGAATTGTTACTTAGATTGATGAGTAATGGCCTAATGTGCTTGGATAAATGTGCTTAATTATGTTTTAAAATGAGTAAGTATTAGATTAAAGGCATTAAATGCCTTAGAAGCAAAAGAAAAGCTAATGTGAGTAGTAAGGAACAAACCATGTGAGAAGCTTAATGGTTGAATCCTATAGCTTAAAGATAGTGATATTTTATTTTATACACTTAAGTGATGATGTATAAATATGAGATATATGTTTGAGTAGTAAATACATTGTATATTTTTATGTATAATAGCTCGGGAGCTATGAATCAAGGAGCTCGTAAGGAGGATTGTTGAAGTTAAGGGAGTGTACATCTTCTTTTGATATGAGTTGGGAAAATCATATCTCTCGAATGGGATTAAACCATCCTAAGACATGTATGATAACTTGTATGTGAATTTTGAACCTAGGTAATGCATAGTAGAATTGAATCTTAAATAGATGCTAGTATACTTGTGTATTTAATAAAAGACATTGTTTTGAATAACTCTTGCACTTGGGGTGCAACTGATGTTTTTATTACATATTTTGATAAATGATATACTTTTAACAAACCAGCACTTGAAGTGTAAAGGACAATGTTTTATTTTTTGAAACTATAGTTTTGAACAACTTTGCATTTGGAGTGCAAAACATGACTTTTATTGCATGAAATAATGTTTTGGATTTTACATATGCATAATCAAGTCGTGTATGCTATGTGTATGTGTTCTCTTTTGGCTTAGAGCCATGGCAAGGTTCCATTTTATCGATTAGACCGATAAATAAGGGCATGGTGCCTTATTTGATTTTTGTACTTAATATTTGCATATGATTTTTGTAATTGGTGAGGTAACGATTGGCCAATCGTGTGTTAGGCACAACAAATTAAGTGACCCCTTTACCCATGGCGCTGATACATAAAAGTTGAATCCCCATATCGACACCTTCTACGAGACTTGTGGGTGATTCCACACCTAGGGTCTAGACACTGACGAGGTCATCGTCTAGGGTCATGACACTCTTGTCGACAATAGTCTAGACTCACCATATGAAAGTTGAGCCAACATTGGGAATCGGTGGGTATGCACACTGGTTTGGCCGACTAGTGGCGACACATATGATTGTTTGGCTTATTATGAGATTTTTCTGACTAGATTTGATTTATACATATGATGTTTTCCTCCTTTTGTGTACTGAAACTAGAACCTATGTTTATTGGATTAGTAATTAATAGGCTAGGCCTATATGGTTCCTAACTAGTATACGTTGAGTCATAGGCTAGGCCTATGTATTTTTATGTGATGTATATTCACTTCATAGGTTATTTATACCGTCTTTGTGTGTATCGAAATCTATTTGCGATATATGTTTTCCTGCTCACTGAGTACATAGTGTACTTACCCCTCTTCTTTCCAACCATACAGGTTAATTTAGTGAGCTTGAAGCTCTGTGTGGATTGTGCGGTCTTTTTGACATTTTCGGGGCATTATCTCACGTGGGTAGTTTGTATTTTACACTTTTATTGTATAGTGTCTCATGAACTGCTTTTATTAGATTGGTTATGTTGATATGCCTTATGATGTTATAAATTAACTCCTGACTGTCTTATAGTTTGTAAAAGACCTTATGTATGAACTTTTGGTACTGTTGTTGAGATTTCTTTTGAGTGGACTTAAAAGTCCAGAAGTTATGGTAGAGTTTTAATGTGAATATAGAAGTGCGTCCAAAATTGTTTGCAGGTGTTTGTTTAAGTTTTGGGATTTTTAAAATACAGTCGTTTTGCTGCCCAAATTTTTCAAAAAAAAGAGAGAGATATTCAGTAAGCCTTACATAGTTAGATTAAGGATACCGTGAGTGTCCTTAGCCCGGGTATGCGGCAATTGTCATGTGCCCGATGTGGTACCGAGTCGTGACAGAATGAGTTAGAGATCTTATGGATGATTTGAGGCATAATAAACCCCTAGGATGGTATATAAGCTGAAAACTTGTGATGTAGCTCTCATGAGGCTTATTGGTGAAAAATTGCATAAGCCTAGGAGTCACAGTGAGAATTTATTTTCTTGATTCATAGATGTAAACAATGCCACGTACCATAGTATTGAAATCAATTATAGGTGATTAATTCAAACATAAATACTTCAACTTTATTGTAATTAATTCAAACTTAGTATTAACACAAGAAATCCATAGGTTTAACAGACATGACAATTCTTTACATAATAAACCTCTAGAATAGCGTATAGGCTAGAAACCGATGATGCAACTCCCATAAGGCTTATCAGTGAAAAATTCCACAAGCCTAGGAGTCATAGCGAGAACTTGCTTTCTTGATTCATAGGTGTAAACAATGCCACATACCATAGTATTGAAATCAATTGTAGCTGATTAATTCCATCATAAATACTTCAAATTCAATGTGATTAATTCAAACTTAGTATTACCACAAGAAATTCATAGGTTTAATAGACATAACAGTTCTTTACATAATAAACGCCTAGAATAGTATATAGGCTGGAAACCCATTATGTAGCTCCTATAAGGCTTATTGGTAAAAAATTCCACAAGTCTAGGAGTCACAACGAGAACTTGTTTTCTTGATTCATAGGTGTAAGAAATGCCACACACCATAGTATTGAAATCAATTATAGGTGATTAATTCAAACATAAATACTTCAACTTCAATGTGATTAATTCAAACTT
>JANZLC010022885.1:0-10883 GCA_026413385.1 Erythroxylum gracilipes
ACCCATCATAGCAGGCCCATGGACACAGGCCCAATGACACGTTAAAGAGAAAATTACTATTGACATCAAATTAATCGAGGTGTGTTCACAATTATGTTTATTATGCTAGTCCATAATTATGATAAAATTCTATCAGACCTACGAAGGACTCCCTCACATCTGCTTCACCTGTGGCATGGTCGGCCATAATCCAAATAAGTGTCCGACGCAATCTTATGTATCAACGGAATCAGCAACTTCAACACCCAGACAGGACACTAGTGCAACAGTGTAAAAAGGTCCGAGAGAGGCAGCAACTGCACACCACACAGACGAGCCCTCCAACAGCTATGAACAGTGGATGCAAGTGCAGCGTAAAACTACTCGGGTACCAACGAAACGTCAGGATCAACGTGGACTTAGCAAGTAATAAACGACAATTCAGATGGGAGGCTCGAGATATTCACCCCTGACAAAACTGGCTCTCATGGACAATGAACAGACTGGAACGATGGAGACAAATGAGCAATGCACTCTTTCAGGGGTTGGATTTCGTTTTAACCTGACTGATTTTGTTGGCAACGGACAGACACAGTGGCATGGGACCGCGTCAACGTCTACTGGAACAAAGTAAAAGGTACGAGCTGGTTCCAAAGGTAAGTCCAAGATTAATCCACAGCCAATTCAGAATACTCGTATTAAGGAAGGCGAACTTTAAGAGGTGGGCTCGGAGGAAATTACAGAGGTCTAATTAATTCCCACAGTAAAGGATAACCACCTTGCGATAATTATTAACTCTCACTCTGAGATGATTTACGATAGCCAAGCCTTAGTGGCAACTGGCCCAACAATAAAGGAAAGTCACCACAGGACAGAAGGGACCGACAATTTATAGGTGATACATCGGGACAGGGCGGAAGTGGACATGCTTCCCCCCACTGACCCTTCCGACAAAATACCTGAAGGTTCGACACTGGAGATTAATGAAGCGCAAGGGATGGACATCCTGGATAGTGGAAATACGGGCACTATCTCAGGTAATTTCACCTTAAACATCGATGTAAGGAAGCCCGATCATAACCCTAGCACCTGATGTCGATTCTCATCTGGAATTGTCAAGGGGCGGGGGGAGGGGATAGCGTTCAGGCCATAATTCGTAATTATACTCGTATTTATAAGCTTGGTATTATGGTTTTGTTAGAACCTCATATTAGTGGCGCTAAGGCAAAAAAAGTGATCCACAAATTGGGTTTTGATTTTTCCTTTAGGGTTGAAGCTGAATGCTTTTCTGAAGGAATTTGGTTGCTTTGAAAAAATGAAGTTGAAGTTTTGGTAGTCATCGCCCATCGACAATTCCTTCATAACAAAGTTAAGTACGGTGGTTGTTCATTTGATTTTATGGCAATTTATGCTAGTCCTCAATTTGCCTCTAAAAAAATCCTCTAGCCGATTTTAAACTGGATAGGTCTTTCTAACCCCAGGCCTTGGTTAGTGGGAGGCGATTTTAATGCTAAACTGGAGGTGTCAGATAAAAGGGGTGGAACCACGACCACAAGGGTAGTGAATCAACTTTTTAAGAATTGGATGAATGAGTGTGATCTACATGATTTCGGTTTCGTGGGATCAAAATTTACATAGAAGAGAGGAACGATCCAAGCACGTTTGGATAGAGGGCTTGGCTCGACATCTTGGATTCGGGAATTCCCCTATACGGTAAATCATCACTTACCCTTTTTTGGGTCTAATCATCGTCCTTTGTTGATTCACATCAACAACCTCTCTCCGGGAGTAATGAGATCCCCAGGGTTTCGTTTTCAGAACGCTTGGCTTACTCATTCTGGTTTTACCGATGTGGTTGCAGCACATTGGTTACCCGCTGAGGAGACTTTCAGTAAATCTTTAACCACTTTCTCAACTCACCTTATGCGATGGAATAAAGATGTTTTTGATAATAACTTTCATCGTAAAAAACGCCTTCTTGCCTGTTTGGAGGGTATACAGAGGGCTATGTAAACTGACAATTCAGATTCGTTATTAGACTTAGAGGAGCAGTTGAGCGTCGACCTATTACAGGTATTGTGTAAGGAGGAACTTTATTGACACCAGCGCGCCAAATGTGAATGGATCTCAAAGGGTGATCGGAACACCAAGTACTATCATACTATCACCCTATCCAAAAGGAAGAATTTAAAGATAGATCAACTTTTTGACGACATAGGATCCATGGTTTCTAATCAGGAGCAACTGAGACTTTTAGCAAGGAATTTTTTTGTACAGTTGTATACCCCCGAAGTTGAGACTAGTCAACAACTATCAAATTCAGGAGCTTTCCCTCCGCTTTTAGAGGAAAGGATTCACGAGTTAGCTTTCCCAGTCCATGAAATAGAAATTAGGAGTGCGGTCTTCTCCATGAACCCAAGCAAAGCCACAGGAGTTGATGGTTTCAATGCATTATTCTTTCAAACTCAGTGGGGTAAAGTAGGCCAATCAGTGGTGGCTTTTATTCAGACAGTATTCTGCTGGAACGAGGGGAACAGGAGTTGAACCAAACCATCCTGGTTTTGATTCCTAAAATACTCACTCCTTCCAATCTTTCTCAATTTAAGCCCATTAGCCTCTGTACAATGCTCTATAAGGTTATCGCTAAAGTTATTGTGAATCGATTGAAAGGCCATCTTGACTACCTTGTGGCGGAGACCCAATGCAATTTTATTTCTAGACGACAAATTACTGATAATATTATCATTGCCCAGGAGGTCATACACTCGATGAGAAAAACACAGGGGAAGACCAGGTATTTTGCTCTGAAAGTAGATCTAGAAAAAGCTTATGATCGATTACGATAGGATTTCATTCAAAATAACTTAACAGATATTGGGCTCCTGCATAACCTCATTAATGTCATTATGAAGTGTGTGATGACAGTGACTATGCAAGTCGCCTGACAAGGTACTTTATCTGAACCCTTTCAACCCTCCCGAGGTATTAGACAAGGTGACCCACTATCACCTTATCTTTTTGTGTTATGCATGGAAAGATTAAGGTACTTTATTTTGCAGGAATTGGGTCAAGGGCATTAAAAACCGATTAAATTAAGCCTCAGGGGACCTCCGATTTTGCATTTATTCTTTGCTGATGATCTTGTTCTTTTTGCTGAAGCTACAGAAACTCAGAGGCAAGTGATAGCAAGGACTCTAGACACTTTCTGTCAAGCTTCAGGACAACGCATGAATGTAGCTAAAACTCGGATCTTTTTCTTCAAGAATGTTCCTCACGATACAGCGCGTCGTCTTAGTCAAGCGTTGCAGATTAACAACATGAACAATCTTGGAAAATATTTAAGAGTTCCTTTGATTCATGAGCGTACCACAAGAAATACTTATCAGTACATGCTAGATAAAGCCCAAAAGAAGCTGGCTGGATGGAGATCTAGGATGTTATCTTTAGCGGGTCGGGTTACTTTAACCCAATCTGTAATTTCGGCCCTTCCCATTTTCACGATGCAAAAGGTTCCCCTTCCTCGACAACTTTGTGATGAGTTGGAAAAACTAATGCGGGACTTCATCTGCGGGTCACGCGACGGGCAACGAAAAATGCATCTTGTCAATTAGGCAGCAGTGTGTCAACCTAAAAAAGCGGGGGACTGAGCATAAAGCGCATTAGATCTTCCAATGATGCGCTCCTGACAAAGCTCAGATGGGATTTAATTACAAAACCCACTGCCTTGTGGGTCCAGATCATGCGAGCCAAATACTGGTTAGATGCTTATCACCTTCCTTCGATGATAGCTAGAAATGGGTCTTCGACAATTTGGAGGGGGATATCAGCGACATGGCATTTTGTGCGCCAAAGAGCTAAATGGAAACTGGGCAATGGACAACGCATTCTTTTCTGGCTCGATAACTGGGTCGAGGATCTGGGACCACTATTTAGTGGCCACCACCCACATTCCGGATAGCGATCTTAATGCGACAATTTCTGACTTAACAAATGAATTTGGTCATTGGCATTGGAATCTTTTCCAACACTATCTCCCCTCCACAGTTTGAATGATTATTGTGTCATTTCGACCTAACATCAATGACCAAGTTGAAGATCAATTGTTATGGGAAATTCACGGTGGCGTCTGCTTATGATCTCATCGAACATAACAACAAGGACGATTCTAGCAGGTCTTAGGAGGTCATTTGGAAATGGGCAGGACCACAACGAATTAGGTCTTTCCTTTGACTTTTGGCTAAGAGAAAATTGTTGACCAATCAGCAGCGGGTAGCGCGACATATAACAATGGACAGTGGATGTCACTACTGTGGACAAGAAGAGTCTACTATTCACTCTCTACGGGAATGCCCTAGAGTCACATCCTTTTGGCAATAATTTCCTTCTGAAATAGTAGATATGGAATTTTTTCAACAAGATGAGGGGACGTGGGTTTTTAGCAACCTTAAACACCACGTTCAGTTTAAACAGGTAGCGTGGGCAATTATTTTTGGAGATGCTTGCTGGTTCTTATGAAAATGGCGTAACAACAACATTTTTTAGGCTGGTAGAAGGAATTAGAATCGTCATGGATTATGTTGATGGATTATTCGAGCCAGAGAGGTGGAAAGCCGTGTATTCCAAATGCAGGGTATGCCGTTGGGTACTTTAGTAGGATGGACCAAACCTATAGAGGGGTGGGTCAAACTAAATACGAATGGTGAAGTGAAACTAGGATCCAACATTGTTGCAGCCGAAGGCTTAGTGAGGACCTGCCAAGGTCAATGGTGTGGCAAATTTATCCAGAATATTGGAGTGGGTGTGCCTTTGGTGGCAGAATTATGGGGGATTCATTCAGGACTCATGCTGGAGTGGGATCGTGGCTGTCGGTGTGTGGTAGTCGAAGTAGACTCGCTAGAAGTTATTAATATTTTTTCCTCTTCCAATAGCGTTATGTCTGACATTAATCCTTTGGTGATAGGTATTCGAGGGTTGATTCATCGAGCATGGGAGATTCAAATATAGCATATCCATCAGGAAGGGGACCAGTGTGCCGATAGCTTAGTTACATTAGCCTTTTTATCGGGTCCAGGGTTGCAGTATCTTCAGGAGCCTCCGATGATTGTTAGGGATTTACTCCACCAAGATATGAACGGAGCGCTTTATCATCGAACCCTGCGTTAAGGGGGTGGTCTGCGTCGAGCGTTAGTTTCTTTTTAAGTGTTTTTTTCCCTTGTATCAAAAAAAAAACACAAATGATATCAAAGAATACCCCGAACAACCTTGGAAGCCATTGCAACTTACTCCACATTTTTGTACATTAAAATTTCAATTGATTGAGTTAAATCAGCCAATTCAATGAGTTTGCTATTTTGATCAAGATTTTCCTACCTCAAAAAAAATCCTTCCCTTTTTGGTCGGTTGTGGGCGAGAAGGGATTCGAACCCCCAACACCACTAAACATATTTAATAACTTTTTAATATAATCAAACAGCGGAATCTTAACTTTTTAATATAATCAAACAGCGGAATCTTAATCAGCTAAAAAACTGCTTATCAAACGAGCCTATTAATTATTAGATCTTTAACAATGCTTTTATATATAAATTGAAAAAAAATATAAATGATACTTTATAGAATTTAAGCGTATTCATCAAAAATAAATACAACTTTATAATAAATAAATTGATGAGAGGAACCAATGCGTACTCAAAACATGTGAAAATAACAAATATCATAAATCAGAATTTTATATTATTCATTACTCGTCATTGGTAAGCTTTAGCTAAAGATCGTCTCTCATATATAAGCACAGCACATAAGCGGAGAAAGGAATGGGGAAACAGAAACAAAGAAAGCATAGAAAAGCAGAAATGGCGGAGAAGAATTTCCGAACCGTCAGAAATGGCTATACATATATAACATCAGCAGAGATTGTCGCTGCGCAGTTTCTACATTTGTACCAGATTTTCCTAACCGTGTTCTCTTCCTTGTTTTCCTCGCAAACATACGCTGTCTTTTAGCTAATGCATATCAATGTCTTCCCTGTCTTTTCTCTCTCTTATATCGCCATAATAGTAACTAACAAAACTGCCTCAACTGCACCAGACAAACATTTGTCTCTCACAATCTCCTTGCTTCTCATTTTTCTATAGAATGCTCACCTTCTCTCCCTACTCTCTCCCGCCGGCTATCTGACACCTAACTCGCCGGAGACTTTGTAACGTTTCCACTAAATGGCCCACCATACCCGCCGCGAAACTTTCTCGGGTCCCATCATCACCGGCCCCTCCGTCGCCGCCTTGAACCCTTCAGACACCGACCTCTGCTGGCCATTTGGCACTCTTGATGGCCTTGAGAGAGATGAAATTCGTGAGTCGGCATACGAGATATTCTTCACTTCATGCAGGTCCTCACCGGGCTTTGGCGGTGGCAGGAATGCTATCACGTTTTACTCAAGCCATAACCATAATGACAACGGTGACAGAGGCGGAGGAAGTGGGTCACCGTCGGCGTCCGGCAGTGGATCACCAGGAGGGCGGGTGGGCAGCGGCCCTGTGGTGCTGACGACACCAACCAGTAGAATAAAACGAGCTCTTGGACTTAAGATGCTCAAGAGGTCACCATCTAGGAGGATGTCGAGCATTAGCACCATCGACAGGGGTGGCGGAGGAGGCGGTGGCTCGGCTCCAGGGTCGCCTAAAACGCCACCGCATCACAGCGCAGGATCAATAAGTCCGGCAATTGGGTTCTCAACGTTGCCGTTAGCTAGGCCAAGAAGACCTCTAACTTCTGCAGAGATAATGAGGTTGCAGATGAGAGTGACGGAGCAGAGTGATAATAGATTGAGGAAGACGCTCATGAGAACTCTAGTCGGTCAAGTACGTACGTCAAACACAACTACATTTTCATAAATGTTGGAACTTGGTGACTTTCCTTTAACCCTTTCGATAGTTATGTTTATTCTTGGATTGGCATGGATGACAGTATATGGGATTCATTTTTTAATGTTGTTTGTATATGGATGTTGATTTTTCTTACGTTAATGATGTGTTCATGAATCAAACAACATTTGTAATCTACTTGGCTATGTTCTTTACACATGTATTCGAGAGATTTAGCAATTTTCTCGAGGAAGATCATAAAATGAGACAACATAGCCTCTGGCTTCTAATGGTTACGAAGATTGTAGCCAAAGATTGAAAAGCAATATCCTCTGTTTCTTTTACTTTATCTTGACATTTAATGTTAAATTCTCCGTCTTTTTACAAACATCACAGATGGGAAAGCGGGCAGAGACCATAATACTACCATTGGAGCTTCTCCGACATCTAAAGTCATCGGAGTTTAATGACACACACGAGTACCATCTATGGCAAAGGAGACAGCTAAAAATACTAGAATCTGGGCTCCTCCATCACCCTTCAATGCCACTAGACAAATCTAACCCTTATGCTCAGCGCTTCCGTGAAATTCTACGTGCCAGTGAGACCAGACCTATTGACACCAGCAAGAACTCAGACACCATGAGAACCTTATGCAACAGTGTTGTATCCTTAACTTGGAGAAGCTCCAACGGCTCACCAACTGATGTGTGCCATTGGGCAGATGGGTTTCCGCTCAATGTACATCTCTACATTTCCCTTCTTCAATCAATATTTGATTTCAGGGATGAGACACTGGTCCTTGATGAAGTTGATGAGCTTATGGAGTTGATGAAGAAGACGTGGTCTACGCTAGGAATCAGTAGACCTATACACAACTTGTGCTTCACCTGGGTGCTTTTCCAACAATATGTAGTCACTGCACAAACTGAACCGGATCTTCTTCATGCAACGCATGCTATGTTGTCCACAGAGGTGGCAACTGATGCAAGGAAGCCAGACCGAGAGGCTATGTATGTGAAACTTTTGTCCGCTATGTTGTCTTCAATGCAAGAGTGGGCAGAGAAGAGATTGCTTCACTATCATGATTACTTCCAGAGAGGAAACGGCTCTCTAATTGAGAATCTTTTACCACTGGCATTATCTGCATCCAAGATCATGGGCACAGATGTTACCATCACTGAAGGAGCAGGGAAAGAGAAAGGTGATACAAAGATAGTTGATTCATCAGGGGATCGTGTGGATCACTACATCAGATCTTCTATAAAAAGTGCTTTTGCTAAGGTTAGTTTAGTTACGTATGATACTTCTGTTTCATATTATGATCCAATTCTATGTTCTTCTTTCTAGTTTCTTTTGGCTTTGAATGGCATTTTTTGTTCATCATAGATAATAGAATCTGGAAGCTATAAGAGTACAAGCATAGAAGTTAAGGATGAGGCCAGTGAGGCTGTTCTCCAATTAGCAAAGGAAACAGAGGATTTGGCCTTAAGAGAAAGGGAAACATTTAGCCCCATACTGAAGAAATGGAATCCAATTGCAGCCAGTGTTGCAGCAGTGACATTACACCAATGTTATGGAGCAGTGTTGAAGCAATATCTAGCTGGGGTTTCCATGCTTAACAATGAGACAGTGGAAGTATTGCACAAGGCTGGAAAGCTTGAGAAGATTTTGGTTCAAATGGTAGTTGAAGACTCAGCAGATTGTGATGATGGAGGGAAATCGATCGTACGAGAGATGGTTCCCTATGAAGTTGATACTGTAATCCTGAAGCTGGTGAAGCAATGGATTGAGGAGAGGTTGAAGAGAGGAAGACAATGCCTTCTCCAAGCCAGAGATTCTGAAGTAAGTTCAATCGCTAACTGTAGAAGAAAGTTGTTGCAATGTTTTAATTTACACAACTTAATTTCTTGTCAAGCATAAAGAGAGCCTGAACAGTTCAATGTATGCCCTGTAGACTTGGAATCCAAAGTCAAAAAACGAGCCATATGCACAATCAGCAGTGGAGCTAATGAAAATAGCAAAGGAAACTGTGGAAGAATTCTTCAACATTCCTGTTGGAATAGGAGATGATCTTGTTTATGAACTTGCTGAAGGTTTAGAGAACCTCTTCAATGAGTATACAAATTTTGTGGCAGCATGTGGTAAGGCATACTAGCTTCTTCATGACAATTTTCCATCTGTTTTAGATATCAAACTTTGAAAACCATTCACATAATTTTCTCCACTTTAATTCACTTTATGGTCTCCACAGGATCAAAGCAAAGTTATCTCCCTACACTGCCTCCATTAACCAGATGCAATCGTGATTCGAAGTTCTTCAAACTGTGGAAGAAAGCTACTCCATGCTCCGTCAGCGCCGAGCACTTGCACCATCACGTAGTAAGTGAAGGACACCATCCTCGACCATCAACAAGTCGGGGAACTCAACGTCTATACATCAGACTCAATACATTGCACTATATTTTGTCTCACCTCCATTCTCTAGACAAGACTCTTGCCCTTGGCCCAAGATCCAGTCTTTCACCTCGTCAACGACACAACACCACCCGCAGGCGCAAAACTAACTCCTCTTCCTTTGAACTAGCTTATACATCCATCCATTCTGCTTGTCAACATGTATCAGAAGTTGCTGCTCACCGCTTGATCTTCCTTGACTCAAGTTCAGTCTTCTATGAAAGTCTCTATGTTGGCGACGTAACAAGTTCCAGGATTAAGCCTGCATTGCGAACTATTAAGCAAAATCTTACTCTTATGACTGCAATTCTCACAGACAGAGCACAACCATTAGCAATGAAAGAAGTGATAAAAGCCTCTTTTGAGGCTTTCCTCATGGTTTTGCTTGCTGGTGGTTACTCAAGGGTGTTTTGTCGGTCTGATGCGCAAATGATAAAAGAAGACTTTGAGAGCTTGAAACACATCTTTTGTACATGTGGTGAAGGATTGATGAATGAGGAAGTTGTGGAGAAGGAGGCAGACATAGTTGAAGGAGTAATAGACCTGATGGGAGAAAGTACAGAGCAACTAATGGAAGATTTCAGCATTGTGACTTGTGAAAGTAGCGGTATAGGGAACGTGAGTTCAAGGCAAAAGTTGCCAATGCCACCAACAACAGGAAGGTGGAATAGAGCGGACCCGAATACAAATTTAAGGGTGCTATGCCACAGGAATGATACAGTGGCAAATCAATTTCTGAAGAAAACATTCCATTTGGCCAAAAGGAACTGAAAGTGGCAAAAGACTTGAAGAGTAGACATTGGACTGAAAAGTTTTTGTTGCTGCTCTTATAGTTGTTGTAAATAATTTTCTCCTGTCATCATTCTTTGTATTACATGGGCAATCAAATCCAGATATAACTGGCATCTATGAAGTGTAATTAAGTTGAGCCATTGACTACTGCAAGAAAACAAGCAAAGCACCGAAATTATTCCTGTGAACCTATACAGTTTATGCAACTCGATCAGAATTTGTACAGAGCTTTCCAAGCATAAGAGGACGGATGATTGTTCTTCATTTTTAATTTTTTTTTTTTGTGTGTTCCTTTGTTCCTTCCAGAAAAGTAAGTGAAATGCAGTGTAAAAGTATTAAAGCAATAATCTTTAACCATGTTTACATAGGGTCTAGGGAGATTTCCGCCATTGTTGGACCAACTTGTTTTTCCAGTATCTATATTTTAGCAAAGACTTTTGAATTCTATATATATACCGGCTCGTCTTCTATATAAAATCTTATCCATAATTGTCAAGGTTAATCAAACTACAATACTTCACTGGTTTTCTTCAATGTCCTGTCCTTCAGTTCTCCGGTTAGAACTTCCATCGAGTCTGAAACTTCGGCCCTGTAAACGTAGAACTTAATCACAACTAAGAAAAAGATGAGATTGAGGAAGTTCAGAATTGCAAAGAAGGCGTAGTAGTAGTCGAGATGGGAAGCATTTAGGTTGTTCCGGATCCATCCTCCATGACCATGCTTCTTGGTGATGCGAGAAACTGTTGAAAGAAGGAAACTACTAAGGAAGTTTCCAATTCCAAGGCTAGTCAT
>JANZLC010022915.1:0-10882 GCA_026413385.1 Erythroxylum gracilipes
TTTGAGAATGATGTGTGAATTGGACTGAAATGCATGAGATATTGGTGAAGATGTATGCTGGAATGTTATGAACTGGATAATTTTCATTAAATAGACTTTGGTATTTTGTTTATATCTTGAAATGTAGATTTCCAAATACATTGATTCTTGATTAAGAATAAATTAGAGACATATGTCTACAACTTTCTTGAGGAAGTCGAATGTTAATTCTATCTCTAAGCATTTCAAAATCTAGCTGGAAATAGACTTAGGAGTTCTGTTATAGTTTAAAAACAGTCTGAACTGTTTTAGGTATAACTTTCAGTATACTGAATAAAATTGTACGATTTTGGTGTTATTAGAAACTGGAAACATAGTGGAACAATTTTCTAGAAGAAAGTATTATTGAAATATGCAATTTTACTTGTCATAATGATCATGCAAAGTTATCCCGAAAAGGGGGTTTTAGGATGAAAATATTGAGGTGTGTTGGAATCTGATAACTGGAATGTTTTTACTGAACATGCTTCGATATTTTGGCTATATTTTCATATGTAGATTTCAAAATGAAATGATTCTTGTTTTAAATTGAACTAGAGACATTTGGCTAAAAATTTTAAGAAGAAATTGAATTTGAATTCTGTCCTTAAGGTCTTAAAATTTAGCTTGAAAGTAAGTCTTAGCTTAGGCAGTAGCACTACTAGGGACAGAAATCATATCCTGTTGTTATTGAATAAACTGTATTGATATTGGCCGAATCAGACAAAGTTTTCTTCACAAAAGTTATAGATTATTCTCTTATCTTTTGATTGGTAAATTTTGTAATTTTTAGATATTGGAATTGAAAGATATAAGGTGTACAACTTGAATGCATGATCATGTACTAACCAAATGTTCAAATATACACAGTTTGTGGTATTGTGAGCATAACTCATACAATACTGAATCAAATTAGATGATCTTCAATTCATTAGAAACTTAAGACATGGGTGAACAATTTTCCAGAAGTAAGTGTTGCCAAATTATTTTATTTTTCCTGATGATAATGAACATACAAAGTTGACCCGAAAGTAAACTGTTGGAAAAATCAGAATTAATTAATTGGGTTATGAAATTAGTTTCACATTTTTTTTATTATGGTCCAAACCCTAAGTACACATTATTAATGAGGATTTTGATATATGAATGATATGGTAATAAGAATTTCATAAGATACTCGAGATTATCATTGAACATGCATTGTGCATTTTTGATATACATAGATGTCCATAAAGTCATGCTTATACATTTGTGCAAAAATTGTGATATTTGTAAATGTGTTATGTATGTTATAGAGGAACAGATCGGACATCAGTCGGACATTGCTGGACCATCTAGGCAATAGTTTCTTGGAGCATACTGTGAGTCAACCTAGATGAATTTCCTAGGATTGATTTGATTTGGTTTGTTAAGCTTCCAATTATTAAACTGTTGCGATTTGTTTCTTAATTCCGGACTTAAAGTTCGAGGAGTAAATATTAAGGACTGTATTGGAAGTGCTTTAATTTGTTTGATTTGTTTGATAATTCTGTATGAAATGTGGATTCTTAACGAAAGTTGAATATCAGACTTAGGTTCAAAGATTATGAAATTCTGATATTGTATTATGTTATGTGAATTCTCAACAAAAGTTGAATGCCAGACTTAGGTCCGATGATTATAAAATTTTGACTGTGCTTTATAAATTATTGTGACATATGGTAAATTTTGAATTGATACATTTTATAAAATACATGCTTAGATAAAGGTGTTATGACCGGAGTAGCCAGTTTCAAGCGGTTGTACGTAGAGCTTTGCTCCATGGTATATGATTCTGTATGTAGAGCCATGCTCCGTGATATATGTTTCTAACTGAGCCCAATGGGTCAGTATTTGTATATGTGATATGTGATAAGCACTCAATCATAACAATAATAACAAATGTGGAGTCTCATATACATCTATACCTGTGTATATATGTTCTCATTCGCAATAATTAAATGATAAGCTATGACAGTGTGAGTATTTAGAATATACATGTTCTGGATGAATAATTGTGAAATATGTGATTTGTGTATATGAATCTGGTGAAATCATCAATGATCGTTCACTCATTGAGTTCGCAAAAATCATAAAAAAAATTGCAACATGGCTTTTTAGGTTTAGAGGAGTTATCCAATTAGACCAATTGGAGTTCAGCCACTACAAATGAGCATGAGTTAGGGGTCGGGATCAGTTTGCACCTGCATATGTATTTCGTTATGTTGTACTAAAAAGTGTAATCTTCAGTGTTCTAGAATTTGTATGAACATGGTTTTTGAAATGTAAAGATATTATGAAAACAAGTATTTTGTTCTGTAATAGGCCCAAGTGATTACTAAAACTCTGATGTGTTCAGTAATGTTTGTGTCTTTTGTGATTGAAATTGTTATAAATAAATCGAGCCAAAATTGATTATCAATTTTCTGCATATGTATTTATTTTTTAAGAAAATTTGCAATGGGATTCGACCATTTACTATTCTAGCATGCCACTCTTATGAGATTCATACTCAGATATCACTTAGGATATTAGGTACGTGTCCTATGAGAGTGGGGCACTACAAATCGACTGGAAAGCTTACAAAATTTCAAAGTAATAAATTTTGGTATTCTCTGCAACATTTATTCGAAACTTATCAACCTAATTAATAAATAACTCGCGTGACTTGCATGTGTATGTTATTATTGATGTTGTTATTATTAATTATTAAGCAGCTCACTTCAGTTTCTTCTTCTTCTTCTTCTTCTTCTCCAGAACCTTCTTCTATGGTGACTCCTCCAGCTTCCTCTCTTTCTCTGCCATCGACTTCTTCTCTTCTTCTTTTTTCCTGGGTCTAAGTTATTTTATCATTTCTCATAATGAATCCTCTATCAATTTGTCTCCATTGACCTTTATTTCTTACTAACTTCCAGATTTATATATTTTCCTAACCTCTGTGATTTGAGTTCTAACTGTTATAATATCTTTTGTTCACTATGTAGGTAGATATACAAGTAGCAGTAGTCAGTCTTTAAAATAGATCTTATCATCACTTGAAAATGGAAAATGTCAGTAATGGATATGCTTTTGGCTGAAGGAAGCTTATTGCACGCTCTTGCTAATAAAGAAAAAAATGGTAAGAATCATTTGTTATTTTTAAGTGAATATAGTTTTCAATATTGTAGTCGTATGAGATTTATTATTTGGCAGGCGATGTTAGTAGGCAAACACTAGCTTTTCAATGCATCTACATAGAGTCACGTCAAGCATATAGTGCTAATTTGCTTGATGACGAAGGTAATTGTTTCCCGTTCTTATGTTCAGTTGAAATGTATACGGCTAGTTACGTCATGTCCGTGCAATTGGAATTTTCAGTTCTTATGTTAAGGAGGATTATGCTCCAAAAGTTGCAACAATTTTTCATCTTATTTACACCATTCATTGATGACTCTTTATTTAATTATTCATAAGTTTTTCTACTGCTTATGATTCTTGGTAGATATACATGTTTTTAGTTTAATGCCTATGACTGACCTAATGCATCTAGCAAGATTTGACATTCCTATGAATTTTTGTGATGCCTTATTTATTTATGCATCTTTTCATATTATATATTTATTAGTTATGGAAATTTATTTGTGTATTTGTGGGCATACAATTTTATTGGTCGCAACTGCATATTTGTGATATTTGTGGATATTTGTATCTATTGATGTATTACAATATTTGACACTTCAAAATCTTGATGGAAAATATACATCCACTTGAGTATTATGCCTAAAGTAAAAAGCCGATGAAGGCCACTCAATATGTAGCTCATACTGGTTTTTAGGGTTTATTTGTTTCAGTTTGTCTTTTCTATTTGTTTGAGCAATTTTTTCCTAATGCCTTCTAAAAGTTAAACAACTTATTATTGTGCAGGAAAAACGATGTTACATCCTTCTCTTGTTATTGGTTACAGCAAACCTCCTAAGAAGAGGGAAAATTTTACTTTTAAAAAAATCACTAATCAAAAGTAATTTTTGATAATTAATGTTGGTAGATTTCAATGATGTTAATACACAAGTAAATGCCCATGTAGATTTTAAGGATGCCAAACTTTAGCAAGTATTCATCTAACTTTTTAAGCTTTCTTTACTTAATGGATGAAAATATGGGCTTCATCTATCTTTGCTTGATTTTAAAAACTAGGTTCTTACACTCTTGAAAGGATTGTAAAAAATATCTATCAGTCCAAATATGCCTATGTTGGTTTGTGGGGATTTTAATCGAGCTCTTTGAATGTCCATTTACTATTCGAATAAAAATTAGCATGTGTTAATTGTATATTTCTTTGCTAATATAACATATGTTCTTTGAACTTGTTGACAGCGCTCCCCATGCACTTCTTGCTATAGGAAAGGTATATCCCCTGCATCCAGATCTCATGGTAGATTGTTTTAGAATCTTAAGCCATCGCAGAAAACTGCCACATCAGCTGCCCATGGTAAGTTCATATTTTTATCTTTTTCGACACTTGAGTGTTCTTTCTTTTCTCTTTATTGTTCAAGTTATCTAAATAAGTGAAGAGGTTATTTCTATTTTTGAGCATGCCATCAATGTTTAGATATTTCCTAGCTTTTTGTGTACCTATTTGCTAATATTAAGTTAACAAAACATAATTTTAGATTTTTCATTTTATAATGGTATTTTAATTATGACAATTGAAATCACTTGTCTATCTGACTGTTTCGACAACTTTAAACTCATACAATTATTTGTTTTCTTCAAAATAAAGATTTGCAGAAAATATTCTTTAGTCACTAAAAATCCTTTCAGTAGGCAAGATATTGCCTATAATCTGTGCTCTTACCTATAAATTTGGAATTGTTAGCAATCCTAATTATTTTCTATTATGATATTAAATATAGCAGTTGGCAAGATCAAACCACCCTTAGTATGAAAAACATTCCATGGGAAAATTTGCTCGATGGTTTTTGTAGGCGCTGATACTGTTAGTATTCAAGGATTTATCATATTGTTGTCTTATGTGTACTTTTGTTATTTTGTCATTTCAAATCCATTATAAATTAAGATTAATTGAGATTAGCAAAACATTATGTTTTTTGCTTCCAAAGATGTATGGTGTCATCTATTCTTAAATAGGTGTTTGGTGCTACCAAGTTTAAATATATTATTAAATATTGATTCAAATTAAATTATTTAAAATTGTTTACTACTGAATTGTGATTTAGCTAAAATTTTGGAGATAAAAGAATACATGTAAAAACTTAAAGTCAAACATAAATAAAACGAAAATAAGAGTCCATACTATAATTATTTGTGATCATAAGTCTTTAATTTAGTCGCACTATGTTCAAAGAAAAGGATAGGCTTCAAGAAATACAGACAGACCAGATACACAAAATAGAGACATAACCTAAAATTTTTTAGCAAAGTTAAAATCGACTAAGTCAAATTCCATATGTTGTTGTTGATAAATGTTATAAGTGATATAACAATCAAAGCCACATTAAAAAAACAAAATTTTAGATGCCTTATGGGCGTGACATGTTAAGTCACTCCCGCGAATAGGTCTCACGGGTGTAACTTAACATGTCATACCCGTTACATACAACATTCTTCGTTAATTTTCCAATTCTTTCTGTCAACCTTTTAGTTGTTAACAACATTAACCTTCTAATCTTGTAAAAAGATAATTAAATTTTCCAAGAAATGCATTGCATCATGTCAGGTAACATAATCTTCCTACAAATACGACGTCGATTTTGACTGACAATCTTTCAACAAATACATCGCCAATTTAAAGATGCAATGTTATAAATGAAATTTATTCAGTTGTTAGCAATTAAATTTTAAAATAATTAATTTTGCTTTCAACTTATGATTCTTTCTGACACATGCGTTCTTCATTATCGTTTAAATTTGTTTATCAACAATTACCTTCATGAAATCTTCCACCATATTTATTTTATGTGTCTCCCTTCGTATTGTTTTACTTGTTCAAAATGAGCAACAAAGAAGTAGTATATGAGCTTAAAGATCTTCCCCAATCGATTAAAAAAAAGTTGCACTGCATTATTTAACCAAGCAAACTCCTCTCTCGTAGAGTCAGGTAAGATCTTTGTCTTTTTCTACTATTTTGTTTATGTTTCTTTTTTTATGGACTACGAAGCAAGATTATATCAATAGTGAAAAAATAGGTATTGCCATTAACATTATTTTTTGATCACAAAATTTTTTTTTGTAACAACTCTTGTATTGAATAGTTCCTCAAAGCTAACGGTGACAATGTTAAGTTGGCTGCAAAAAATTTAAAGGCTTGCCTTTCTTAGAGAGAAAGCATATTTATCGGTAATGTAACGATACTTTTTATTATAATATTATGAATGCAATCAAATTTTCTTACACTTATTGTGTTGCTTCTTAATCTTATGTTTTTCTAAAAATCAATAGTTTTTCTATTTCTTCCATTATAAATAAATGTTATAATTTTCAAAATAAAGACAAATATTGCTTCACAGTCTATCGGGTATTTTCTTTTACTTTGTGTTCTTGGTTTTTTCTTTGAAATGTAGAGAAATTGACAGTAGATGAATTTTCCACTGAACTAACAAAAGGACTCGCTTATGTAGCGAGTCACGATGAAAATTCCAGGCCAGTTTTAGTAATTTTTTAACTCTACCAATTACATTTTATTCACTTTTTCCTTTTTTAAAGCTGACGGAAATTATCTACAATATTGTTTACATGAATTTTTTATAAATTTCATTTTTGACATTTCTTATGTTTAAACTTGTTTTAAAGCTTTATTCTTCCTTTATTTTGCTGTTGTTTGAAGATTTTTCGCCTTAAACAAGATTACCAGAAGTTCAGTTTACAAAAATTGTAAGTTACCATATATAATTTTTCATTATACGTGTATTTCAATTTTTATCCTCCTTAATTGATTATTAATCATATTAAAAATTGTATCTTTTGTTTCGATTTTTGTAGATTCACACTGTTCATTGCTTTTACTTTAGAAGTTGTCATATCAACCATGCAAAAAAACTGTGAACAATGTGTACTTTTTTATGCAAGTATGTTGATTTTTTTCCAACACTCTGTTCATAACCTATAAAAGTATTCTTTACACCTTACCTGTCATTGTCACGTCTGTGACTTATTTAGTCATAGCCTTGAATTTTATTATATATATTTCTGCAACTATAATTTTTATTACTTTTTCATCACCCATTATTGTCCAAGCTCTATGCACTTACCATCTAATAAGCACGTTGATGATGACCACACTTTTTCATCACCCATTATTGTTGTCCAAGCTTTATGACTTATATTAATTATTGATTATTAACCATGCATTATTAATTATTAATTATTAATTGTTCTTACTATATTATTAAGTACTATATATTAATATTAAGTATATATCTTAGTCATAATCGTTCATTATTAATTGTTTATTATTATTGAGTATTATATACTGATATTAAGTATATATATAGCTCTTCATGGCTATGACTAATGTCATAACCGTGAATTGCATATTAATTATTATTATATTATTATTAAGTACTATATACTAATATTAAGTATATATATTAGTAACAATCCTACATTATTAATTGCTAATTATTATTAAGTATTATATAATAATGTTGAGTATATATATAGCTCCTCGCGGTTGGGACTAAGTTATTTAAATTAATTATGTCAGTTAATTCTTATTTATTATTAGTTATTAGTTAATTCTTAATTATGTTCTTATTAATTATCTAAAGTTTATTAATCCCTTTATGTTATTATTTATTAAGTATATATATATACTAAGTAGGATAAATACGAATTTTTTAATATTATTATTCATTTATTAATTTAGTTTTAATTAACGTTGTTATGTCTTTTCTACATTGTGAATTCATAGTTTTCTACTAAAAACCATTTAATTAGATTTAGATCACTGACTTCATTTAACTTTGTCATATGTTTTCTTATAATTTTTTCTTTTTATCTTGTTAGGCTTTTTCAAGTCTGCTTTAACTTTCATAAATGTACTTTTACCAACATTGAAAATTGTTGCCGACTATTACCCGTCCATACTTTACAGAGCTTTTGTAATCAACCCACCATCTTTGTTTTCTTATCTATGAAAGGTAATACTGTTATTTATATACCTAATTCTTGTTTATTTTATCTCGCTTTTAACATCTTTATGAAAAATACTCATTTTTAAGACTTTCTTAACATGCATTAGCCTATTACTACTGGCCCAGTTATGTTATACTTTTTACCTTATTCTTGTTATTTTTCTAACTTACCATCTCCTATTTACTTATAATTCAAATCTTCATTGTTATTATAGGGTGGTTGACCATTTGTTGAATTTTCAACAATCACCACAGTGGTATGTTCACTAGACTTTGAAGAATCATTAGAATTCTATAATTCACGCAATTATTCGCAAGCATCTTTCCTTTGATTTCACCCTTCGTCCATAAGATCAACAGTTAAAAATGGCTCATCCTTATCAAGGTTTTCATTTGTTGTGTCACAACATTCTAACTCAGCCAAACCATGGTATCTTACCTTAACCCGCCCAGCTTCTTTAAAAATAGGGTCCACTAGCAAGTCTCCTTTAAGCTTAGCACAGATTGACCCATTGAATGTGAGATCTATCTCCTTTGGGTTACCTAGTGGTAGAACGCTTCATCGAAACATCAACTGTTATACAACGACTACCAACAAAACTTTATTCCTATTGACTCCCATTTTACATTGTCTCATCACAACTGAGTCAATTAAAATTGTTGAACTACAGACCCCACAACCCTCTTTCTTTTGATCACCTGCCATATTTTTGTTTTCCAAAAAACCCTATAAATCTAACAACTACAACGAGTCTTTCTTACCATTCCTAAAATTTTACAGAAGCCCCTATGATGAGCACATTTACAGGTCAAATATCGACCACCGCTTAGTGATCTTGTGTCTATCATGCCACCTCATCTCAAGAGATGTCATATGTCTGTATCACATCAGTTTTAAAATAAGAGTTAAGTTGAACAAAGTGCAAAATCTTGTCCGTATTGTATAAAATCCTTCTGTCTACTAGAAGATCATGTACTCTTGTTCGTATTATAATGAAGTCCTTTTGTCTACTAGAAGGTCATGTATTTATAATTTGCCTATTTTTTACATTAAGAAAACAATAATTTTTAAGTTTCACATTATGGAAAAAATATTTTTAAAAAATTAATATATTTTTTAAAAAATATAGAGAATACCACTAGCGTTTCATGCTTACCTTATTTAGAAGAAAAAAATTTTAATGCTCCAAAAAATTAATATAACTCATTTTATATTAAAATTCACAATTTTCAAGATTAATATCTAATTATGACGTTTTTATATGTATAATTTAAGATTTATTATAAGTCTTATTAGAAAATAAATACTTAAATTAAACAAATTAACATTTTAGAAGTGTCAACTTCGGTGTTGTATATGATAAAAATTATTATCTTTAAAATTATTATGAAACTGACCTTTAATGCATATTAAAATTTCATAGTTACTGAAATCTGTATATAATTTTCAATTATCTATAAATTATAATTTATTGTTAATGTATTTGCAAAGACATACTATCTACCTAACCGTTCACCATTTGACATATCTCTTGAAGTTACTATATAATTTTAATTTATTTATAATGTCTAAATCATATTATAAGGATATTGTAGAGAATTAGTGATGTAAACAAATTATTTTGGTCCTTTAATATATATTAAAAATTTGTTGTTATTTTTTAATGTACAATTATTAACTTTTTATAATGCATTATTTATCATTTATTTTAGTATATTGCATAAAATTAATTGAATCACCATTCTTAAACTCACGGTTCACGGCCCATTTAAGTCACAACTGTGATAAGCGACATTTAAGTCAAGAACTCACAGCAGTGACTTATTTTAATTTAACTGAAATTATTATTACCTTCTTTTATATGATTCTTATTATTTTAATTTTAACTAAAATTATTATTACCTTCCATCATCTGTACAGCGTTGGCATTAAAATACAATTTCACTTATAATTACTAAGAGTTGTGAATTAAGTTTTAATTTAAAATAAAATGACTAATCATCTCTCCACTTTAAGTATTTAAAATTTGCAAAACTATAACTCCCGATCATGTCACTTTAAACTTTATTATTAATCAGATTGGTTGCTTTGAATTTAAAAAAAAAAAATAGGATAGCGCCAAAATTGATTATATTACACCAACTTTTTATTGTTGTTAAATTTAGAATCAGTTTGAAAATTAATTACAAAATTTATTAGGATACGCAATGCATTTTAACTCTTTATTATTAGATATGACATTTGATGGAAATAAAAGCAAACAATAATCTTTAGTCGGTAATTTAGAAATAATTTTTTTAATGACAATTAATCCTACCATATTTTTCATAACTTTTGACAATATAACTTTCTAGTGTAAATTTAATCTTGTCATTTTTTTCATCAGTTTCTCACCCTATTCTAAATAACCTACCCTATTATAAATAATCTTGAATAATCTTGTAGTCGCCAACTAGAGACTATGTTTAATTAAAGGATGGTACAGTACCATAAATTTTTTTTTCTGAACATTTGTGAATTAAACCATGTCTGTATCCTTTCTTCTCTAACCATACAAATGTTTCCTTCTTAGAACACGTTCCTCCATCTCTAAACTATAAAAGCTATATATTCAATAAAAATGACACAAATAAAAATAAATTAATAATTGAATAATAATATCAAAAGAAATGTGTATATATACTTAATAAATAATAATATGAAAGGATTAATA
>JANZLC010022985.1:0-10879 GCA_026413385.1 Erythroxylum gracilipes
ATAATTGTATATTATAGCTGTTAATATTTCTATAATTAGTTAGCAGATTGTTAGCTTATTAGCTTGATTATAGGATCGTGATTTAGTAAGATAATAGCTCCAAAAACATGTATATATTTCTGATTTTTTTCAATGTAAATGTGAGTAAGTTTCTCCAATCTATTTGTGTTTCTGTTATGGTATCAGAGCCTGATTCAGCCATGTCTTCCAAAACTCAATCCTCTAGCACACCTTCTTCCTCTCTTTCTCCTTCCTCACCTATTCCAGCAAACCCTTCAACCTTACCACATGCACAGTTCACTTTTGCCATTAAACTCACACCAACCAATTGTCTAATATGGAAGACACAATTTAATCCAATCTTGAAAGGATACAATCTTACCTCTCACATTGATGGAACAATTGTTCCTCCAACAACTATTATTGATCAGGAGACTAAAACTACTGTTCCCAATCCTGACTTTCAGAATTGGGTCTATCAAGATCAACTCTTGGTAGGATGGATACTTTCCACACTTACAAAGGAAGTATTCCCTTATGTCATTGGGCAGGAATCTGCTTATGAGGTGTGGGAAGCCCTCAAGGATGCTTTTGGTGCTCAATCAAGCGCAAGGCGAGTCCAGCTTCATATGGAATTGCAGAACTTATCTCCTGAAGATAAGTCGATGGCTCAATTCCTCAAAGAAGCCAAAAACATCAATGATCAACTTGCACAGGCGGGAATGCCAATTAAAAATGCTGAATTTAATGCCAACATTTTTAGATTGTTACCAGTAGATTATCACCCCATACTTGCTAGAATTTCATATAGGAAAGATAAAGTAAGTTTTTCTGAATTATCTGGTATGCTTATTTCACATGAGATTCTGTTGCAAAGCTCACGAAAACCAATGTCAGTGGTTGCCAATATGGCTCGACATGAATCCAATCAATACCAAAACAACAATAGCAACTACAACAAAAATAATACCTACAAGAACACCAATAACAACAAGGGAAATTATAATAACAAATCTGGAAAGAAATAGTTTATTAATCTTTGTCATATCTGCAATATGAATAATCACCAAGCCAATACTTACAGAAAGAGGTTTGACATAAATTATGAGACACCTATGGCTAATGTTGCAGTCTGTAGTTCATCAGCCAAAAATAGTGACTGGTACCTTGATTCGGCAGCTAGTCATCATATGACACCAGACCTGGCAGGTTTGGGTATTTCAGAAGAATACAAGGGCACAGATAATGTGATTATTGGAAATGGATCAGGTATATCTATTAAGCACATTGGTCAGTCTACTCTCTTAACCAAACATAAGCCATTGTTTATGAATAACATTCTTCATGTTTTACAATTCAAAAGCAATTGATGTCTGTCCATAAAATTGCCAAAGACAATAAATGTGTTTTTAAATTTTATGACTCACATTTTGTTGTGAAATATCAGATCACAAAGAAAATCCTACTAACCTGTTGAGGATGGTGTGTACAAATTCTCAGGTACACAATTACAAAATTTACGGAAGGGACCTCAAGCTTTTGTGGCCGAGCGACTTAGTTTGAAGGATTGGCATGCTCGACTTGGACATGCTCAATATGGGACGGTTTCAAAAATTGTTTGTGATTTTAATTTACCTTGTTCAATAAAAAACGTTCTAGTCCAAACTTGTGAATCCTGCTGTCTTGGCAAATTGAGTAGATTGCACTTACCATCAACTGGAACTGTTACTCGCAATAAATTTGATTTAGTTCATGGAGATGTATGGGGCCCTGCTCCAATGACTTCTATTATTGGTGAAAAGTGTTTTTTGATTTTAGTTGATGATTTCTCTCGCTACATTTGGATTTACCCAATCAAATTAAAGAGTGATGTGTATAACATAATCTGTCAATTTGTGGCAATGATTGATAGACAGTTTAATTTGCACATCAAGGCTTTTCAGTCCGACTGGGGAGCTGAATTTCAAAATGTAAATACATTTATGAAGAACTCAGGAATAATTCATCGAGTTGTTTGTGCTCATACACATGAACAGAATGGGACTGTAGAGAGAAAAATTCGGCACATTGTTGACACTGGCTTATCTATGCTGGCTCACTCCAAAGTTCCGTTGAAGTTCTGGAATCATACTTTTGTTGTTGTTGTTCACATTGTGAATCAGCTACCATCTCCTGTCATTAATAATGTTTGGCCTTATGAAAAGTTGTTTGCTCACCCACCTAATTATCATGCTCTTAAAGTGTTAGGGTGTACAGCTTATCCATTGCTCCGATCTTATAATGCCAACAAATTCTCATTTCGAAGCTCACCTTGTGTCTATCTTGGGAATGCAAATGATCATGCAGGTATTATTTGTTTTGATCCTCAACATCATCGAATATATATCTGTAGGCATTATAAGCTGAATGAGATGCGATTTTTGTATCGTGACGCCTCTCAATCTCAGAAGTCCATAGGCAGCAGACCGACTTTTCTCCTTGGCTCACATTACATGTTGCGCCTCCAGTATCTTCTTCATTGACGCCACATGCTCGTTCTGTTCCCTCTATCTCTTCTGCTCCTCAATGCCAAATCACAGAACTCGAATCTCCTCCTTCTACTCCAGCACTGATAGACGGTTCTTCTAACACACCATTATCTCCACCAGTTCCTAGTGCTTCTGAACCACTGGTATCAGCTCAGTTATCCTCAAACAGTGAGCATCAGTCACCCATTCCGGCATCCACTAGACAACATAATCATCCAATGACGCTTCGACCCAATCCTAAGAAGAAGATTCTTTATGCAGCAGCAGTTTCTTCAACTTCCTGCCTTTCCAACATCATGGAACCCACGTCATACACTCAAGCATCTAAATACAAAGAGTGGAGAGAGGCGATGGGTAGTGAGATCACCGCGCTACTCAAGCATGGTACTTAGGACCTTGTTCCAAAACTAGCTAATGCCAACGTTGTGGGCAATAAATGGGTCTATAAGGTTAAACAAAATGCAGATGGGAGTTTTGAACGATTGAAGGCTAGATTGGTAGCCAAAGGCTACACACAACAAGAAGGAGTTGATTACTCAGCCACGTTCTCGCCAGTTATCAAATCTACCACAATTAGACTACTTCTGTCCTTGGCCGTCTCAAACCACTGGCATCTTCGACAACTGGATATTTCTAATGCCTTCCTCAATGGGCATTTGGATGAAGCAGTTTATATGGCAAAACCACAAGGCTTTGTTGATCCTAGGTGTCCTGATTATATGTGTCGATTACGACGATCGCTTTATGGTCTTAAACAAGCATCAAGGGCTTGGTACAATCGGCTCAGTTCTTTTCTATTGCGTGTTGGATTTCAATCCTCCAATACAGATGCTTCTTTGTTCATCTTAAAACAGGATTCTCATGTTCTTTATTTGTTACTCCACATAGATGACATTGTTTTGACAGGGAGCAGTGGTACTCTTATCCATAATATTGTCACATGCTTATCTACAAAATTTGAGCTTCGCGACTTGGGTAATCTTACCTATTTTTTGGGTGTCGAAGTTCATGACAGAGGAGATGGTTTACTGCTCAGTCAAGCTAAGTATCTCAATGATCTCTTGAAAGTTACTCACATGGATGGGGCCGAGGCAGTTAAAACACCCATGTCCGTTACACATCATCTTGATCTTTCTGAAGGAGAGCCCCTGCCTAATCCTCATATTTATAGGCGGTGTGTTGGGGCTTTACAATACGCGTGTTTGACGTGGCCTGATTTGGCCTATGTTGTTAACAAGCTTAGTCAATATATGTCTAGTCCTACAGATTTGCATTGGCAAGCTTGCAAAAAGGTTCTCAGGTATGTAAAAGAAACAATCAACCAAGGACCTTGCTTGTTCCTAGTTCCACTACAAGTTTCCAGGTCTTCACTGATGCTGATTGGGCTGGGGATCAGCATGATAGGCGTTCCACCAGTGGCTATGCAGCTTATCTTGGCAAAAATCTCATCTCATGGAGTTCGAAGAAACAACAAACAGTGGCCCGGTCTTCTACTGAAGTAGAATACCGGTCTGTTGCCAACGCTGTTACTGAAGTATTGTGGTTACAATCTCTTCTTCGGGAAATTGGTCACACAGTCCATCAACCAGTTGTTCTTTGGTGTGACAACATGGGGGCTGCCTTTTTATCTCTTAATCCAGTCTTCAAGGCCAGAACCAAACACGTGGAATGTGACTATCATTTTGTGAGGGAGCAATGCGCACAAGGCAAGCTTATAGTCAAGTATATCTCCTCCACAGATCAAATAGGAGACATTTTCACCAAACCGTTAAGCACACCTAAATTCTTAGCCTTAAAGTCCAAGCTGTGAGTCCTCTGAAGGAGTCCTCTTGCTTGAGGGGGGGTATTAGTCAACAGTTAGCAGTGTGATTCCAGCAGTATATAATCAAGGATATCTCAAATATCTCTATCATTATAATTGTATATTATAGCTGTTAATATTTCTATAATTAGTTAGCAGATTGTTAGCTTATTAGCTTGATTATAGGATCATGATTTAGCAAGATAATATCTCCAGAAACCTGTATATATTTCTGCTTTTGTTGAATATAATATTGAGCAAGTTTCTCCAATCTAACATTGCAAAATAGCAAGATTCATTCTCTCTCTTCTTTGAATGCTCTGCCTTCTCTCTTCCTTTTTCTTCCCGCCTAAATCATTGTTTTACCTTTTTGCCCTTTCCTTTGTCCTTTTCCCTTCTTTGTCTTCTGTTCCCCCGGGGTATTGGCGTCCTTTCCAGGGTTGCCTTCGGGCTCCCTGCCAGTGCTTCCGGCAATGGCGCTTTCGGCGTCAGCTCCTGATCCTTTCCCCCCTTCCCTCCTCGTCCTTTTCTGGCTCCTGCAGTCCTGGCTGTTCTCCGGTTCCGGTAGAGGGTGGCGCTTCTACCGCCGTGCCCCCGGTGGGTGGGGTTGCTTTAGGGGATTCTCCCCACTTGACTGCGTCAGTAGTGTCTGTTGGTCCTCTCTCGCTAGTTGCGCCGGGGGGGAGGGGGGGTGGCCAGCTTCCCCTTCGGTGAAGGTTGCTTTGGCTGGTGGTGCTTGGAGTGGCCGTATGGGAGCATCCCAGCCTCGCGCTCAGCTCAGTTATCATTCGAATGTGCTGCTGGATGGGGTGGTTTCTCCTCCAGTGGAGTTACTTCGGGCAGGGGCTAGGGCCTGGTCTAATGCCTTGGTGGGGTTTTTCTGGTCAAAACGGTTGGCGTTTTCGGTGGGCGAAGCCTCGTTGGGGTAAGAAGGGGTTTGAGAAAGCTCTGCTCATGGAGGATGGTCTGTTCTTGTTTAATTTCTCTCCCTAGGACAATATTCGGGAGATTCTTGAGCTTGGCCCTTGGCACATAGGTAACCAACCTTTGTTCTTACGGCAATGGATGACGGGGATGAGTCTAGACAGGGGCTGTATGGAGGTTATTCCGCTATGGGTACAATTTCACAGGTTGCCGATGGAGTATTGGACGTTGGAGGGCTTGAGCCATTTGGCTAGTAGTATTGGCAAGCCTCTCCGCCTTGACTCACAGACAGCTAAAATGGAGAGGATTGAGTTTGCAAAAGTTTGTGTTGAGGTGCCGAAGGACACCACTCTGTCGGATTCTTTGAAAATTAGGAGCCTAGATGAGGTTGGGGAATTGAGTTTTACCACTATTTCTGTCACTTATCCGTGGAAGCCTTCTGCAGTGAAAAAACAATGGGTTTCTACTGGGTGGCGGTTCCAGGCTGATGGGAATGCGGTTCGGATTCTTGGTGACTCTCCTGGGCATGGCCAACTCAAGTTGACTTCCCAGGGGCCTTTGCTTCCTCCGGGTGCCGCCTCACGTAATGAGGCTTCTGTTGGGGTAGAGGCTGATTTGCTTGGTGATCCTCCAGGTAGCTTGGGTGGTGATTTAGTTGTAGGGCAGGCTGCTGATTCGCCTCGTCCTGGCCTGGTCCAGTCAGACTTGCATGTTGAGCAAGCCTGCTTCGCCAACGCCCTTCCTACACTTGCTGGCCTCTCTCAGTCGGTGTTGGATGATCCTATTATGGAGGGAGGGGTGTGCGAGGACGTGCCAGCCCTTGAGGTCAGTCAAGAGCATGCACCTGGTGACAGCCTTGAAGAAGGGGAGCTCTCTCCGAGTTCAGCCAAGCCTAAATGGACGACAGCTAAGAAAAAGGCGAAGAAGAAAAAACACAAAGGGGTTATCTCGCCTGAGTGCCACTTCTAACTATGTCCTTGTTAATTTGGAACACACGGGGGCTTAACGACCCCCTTAAACAGCTGATAGTGAAACAACTCGTAACTACTGTAAACCCTGTTTTGGTAGGATTATTAGAGACCAAAATAAAAGCTTCTGTGGTCCGGAAGAGTTTATCATTTTTGGGGCCTCATTGGAGGCTCATCTCCAACCATGCACATCACTATAATGGACGCATCCTCTACTGGTCTAACTCTGCCAAAATTGGTGTCCAAGTGATCACGATGTGTGACCAGTATATGCATCTTTGACGTCAGGAACTTGGTAAGGATCTTTACACGGTTACACTAGTCTATGCTTCGAACTTTGCTTTCCAGCGGGCTGCTTTGTGGACGGATTTGTTGGAGCTTCATTCGGGGATTAGGGGCCCATGGGTAGTTGCCAGAGATTTTAATTGTTGTTTTTCTGCTTCAAAAGTTGAGGGGGGGGGGTTGAGATTTCACGGTGGTGCTGGCTGGGAATTACAGTCTCTGTTTGGTGCCACTGACCTTACTGACCTTCGTGGTAGTGGTCGCTGGTTCACTTCGGAAAATAAGCAACAGGGTAGCATGTTTATTCGGAAGAAGCTTGATAGAGCGCTGGTGTAACAAACACCTTGAAAGTCTCCTTTAATCTTACCAATTTCCAACAATTGTTCTAGCTTTTCGGTACCTTCATTTAACATTCTTATTCCTTTTTCATACTGACCAAGTTTAACTTTGTTTCATCAAGCTCATATATTGTAGATAACAACTTCTTCTCTAAATCTTGAATGATGTTCTTTATGGTAGAGTTTTCCTTCTTTAGCTTTTCATTCTTCTTGTACGTTTGAACCCTCTTTGCGTACATTAACTCATAAGCTTTACAAATATCCTCCTTTTTTAACTTTAAATCATTGTCATCACTGTCATAATTTGAAATTAAACTTCAGATTGATTCATCTGCTTTTTCCCAAAATTTTAGACTGATTCATCCACTTTTTTCTCATTAGTTTCTTCTCTGGTTGTTGCCAAGCAAGTAACTAGACTTTTTCTATATAAAGCAACCAACACAACGTGATTGCTCACAAATTTCTCTTCACTACCATACTCACTTTCATATTCATTCTCACTGCAAGTGCTTGTATACAAATTCTCTTTTCTCTTCTCTTAAGTGTTATCACATTCTGCTTGTGTATATCTGAAGTCTTAACATTCATGAAACTGAATTTTCTTCACCTTTCTTTCGCCCTTTTGAGTTTTTGTTTATTGCTTGAAGCTATTGTTTGATGAACTCTCACCGGTCTGACCAAACTCGAGTCTATCCTTCTTCACTTTCTTTAACCACTTGTTGAAATTTCTTATTAATATCATCATATCTTCATTCTCATCGAATTCATCTTCTAAATCATTCACAACCTTTCTAACTTTGGCTTGCAATGCCAATCCTTTCTTCTTCTCACATTTATCTCTCAAAAAATTTATCTCAAAGTTTGTAAGAATCCCAATTACCCTAACCAAAGATAATTCATTGATATTATAGGCTTGTTTGATGGCTGCAATTTTTTGTATGAATCTCAGAGGCAGTGATCTCAAAGTTTTCTTAACAAGTTTCAGATTCAAATACTTTTTCCCAAGTTGATGAGCTTGGTTGGCAATATCATGCAACCTCTTATGGAAGTCTCCAATAGTATCATTTTCATCCAGCTTAGCTCTTCGAATCTAACGGCCAACATTTGAAGTTTCGAAGCTATCACAGATTTAGATCCCTCATTTATTGTTTGTAGAGTGTCCCATGCTTCTTTTGCCGATTCACAAGCTGATATCATTACAAAGCGTCCTTCATCTACTGCAATGAAGATAGCATGCATAACTTAAGAATTTCCAAGCGTTCTCTCTTCTTTGGCTCTCATCTATTCAAATGGATCTTTAAGTACTACTTCCTTTTTATCAATCGTCATTGGATGTGTCCATCCATACAAAACAAAATCGGTGCTTTGGTTCCTTATGTTTGAATGAATACTCTCATCCTTGATTTCCAAGTCGAATAATTTGAACCATCTAACAATGGTGGTCTAGTGATTAATGCCCCTTTTCTTGTAGCCATAATTACAAATCACAGATCTACACGAACTTGACATACCAAGTTCTGATTAAGTGACCCAAGCTCTAATACCAATTGAAAAATCAGAAGGATGTGGTTTCGATAAATTTGGTTTTGCTTTAGTTACTTTGAGTTGTTTCTGTCGGTTGCTTAATTCAAAGCAACTGTGTCAGTAACTATAAATATTCCAGAAAAATTCAAACTGAAAAATTAAAAGTTCAAAGAACAAATCGACAAATGAGATTTGGTAATGTAGTTCGACACATCTTACTTACGTCTGCAGGCCCTCACTCAGCTTAATTAACTTTCACTTATGATACAATAGTTTTTCTCAAGGCTTTATAGAGTCGACTCATTCAACCTTTGACACTATCCCTCGTACTCATATTTCAAGAAAATAAATCACTCCCAATAACATGACCACTTCATGCTAACCTCAACAGAGAATTTTTACAACAATGTTCAATAATAAAGAAGAAAATATAAAAACTCAAGTGATTGAAATAATAAAGACACAAACAAAGAAAACACTTGAGATAAAAACAAATCCCCTAAATATGCAGCTTCATCAATGAAAGTATGGGAAGTTATCCACCAAGAAATCTGTTACGAAACTTTGATATTGTCACTGGGACATCCCACGCCCATCAATTATAAAACTCATCAACGAGCAATCGTTTTATCACTGAAACATCACCAATGATAGAGCTGCCACCATACAAAAGATGCTGGATGTTTTTCCTCAAAAATGATAACTCAACAACGCAAAAAATTTGTGCACACCATAGAGAAATCACAACTATCCAATGTGGATAGAATCATCAAAAAATCAGCTACCAAAGATAGCTCAAATTTTCCAAAAATACAGATGCCAAGTCATCATATACTGGTCATTTTTCCCACACAAAACAACCTCTCAACAGTCTAGAAATTTAAGTCATTACATAGTCCAAATTGATTTGTTCCATCAATGAAAAAATCGAGTTGTGTTAGATAGATAGAACTACCGAAATAGGCTGTCAAAAATAATCGTAATAAAATCACCACAATCTGCATATTATCTTTATCAAGATATAATGATTTTATCCCAATAAAATCCTATCATAGGATTTTATCCTTATGCAACTTATCTTCAAAGAATCCCACATAAGGTAGAATACTCATTATAATGATATTCCACAAAAAACCAACTATGTCTAATTACAAATAATGCCTAAAATAAATTAATTAAGATATCTAAACACATATCTTAACACAAATAAATGTCTATAGAATAGGGCTAGACCCACAAAAGTAACTGCTTCATATGTCAGAAACCAAAGTGGCATTTTCGCTAAAGACTTTGCTAAACATGAGAGTGATTATGGAAGTTGAACAAGAGTACCACTTTGGAGAGCTGCCATGGTGGCTATTGGTTGTTTGTCTAGGACAAGCGACGAGAAGAAGAGGTATAATTACTAATTCTCTGATTCGGTAATAGATACTACGGAGATGGACTTCATTTTTCACTAACTTCATAATTTTACAGCACGGAGGTGTTAGACTATTTTATGTCCCATGTCACTTATAAATTTGAGTCCAATTAAAACACCCAAGATAATGGTTATTGAGTATTATAGACTGGGTCTCAAATGGGTCACGGACCCTTTTCCTCTCTCTTCATAAATCAACGTCTTACAAAACAAAAGCAATCATGGATACAGGTACGCAAATAATTGTCAATCCATAAATGATTTACAATTGGTATCAGAGCCACGATATTGCATGATTAATTATTTTACCGTGTATCACTTTGTATGAATCGGATGTGGATGATTCTATTTTTTATGGCATTACTTTCTTCGATGCACTACCATGAAAGGAATTCAGAAATAGAATGTGAACTTTCGATGATGAATATGGAAACTCGATCGAACTATCCTCTGTGCTTATATTGCCATGTTTCTTTTGAGATGGAGTTTCTGTTTCTATAAAAGATATGGTTGTGCTTGTTGGTAAAGAATGGCAAAGTTTGGTTCTTGAAACAGAAACTTGTTGATATATGATTTGTATGTCTTCGGTGTTGATAAAACAATGCATAAAAGCACACGGATATGATTGTTCAGTGTTGAAATGAGATGTGTATTTGTTAGAGTAAGAAAGAAACATGAGAGAACCGAAAGAATTGATTATGGTTGTTGATTATTACGGTGATTTTTTTTCTTGAACCCATGAAAGATTGACGTTGAGATGCCTTGTGGTTTGAAACAAACCCATTAATGGTAATGGACAGTAGAGAGAATTCAAAATCAAACATGATGTTTTTATGAGTTTGCGGTGTCTGTTGCTATGGATGATTGTTGTGTTATGTTTCTTCAATGACATGTGTTTACGCTTGTTGAAAAGAAAAGGAAACCAGCGTATGCTTTTAGGTTTTGTGGTATGAAAGCAGCGTAGGAAGAGAAATCAAAGTTTATATATATATATATATATATAATTGAATCAACCCAAAAAACAGAGGCTTCTTCTATATATATATATATATATATATATATAACCCAAAAAACAGAGGCGTCTGGAGAAGAAG
>JANZLC010023016.1:0-10877 GCA_026413385.1 Erythroxylum gracilipes
GATTAAACTCTAATCAAGCAAATCTAACTACAAAGCAATAAACCCCAACTCGGCTGTTCATAACAATGTAGTTAAACATGACAATGTAAACTACTAATCCAAACAACACATTAAATGTCCAACATTTAACTATAATCAAGTAGCGTCACTACAAGTTACAAATCCTAGACTTAGGTATTCGTAAATCATAGCTAAACTACGGATTAAACAACTCCCCTTTGAAGCTCGGTAAACTCCAGCCGTCACTACATCTTCAGGAGGAGAAAAATGCCTAGCCACGCATAGCAACCGGAAGCCTCACAACTCGCAACAAATCCAAGCTGCCCATGGTGGAAGTAGGCTGAGAAAAGAGAAGATAAAACCTATACAGAAAATGTCCTAGGGAACCCTGGGTGGTAAGATCGTGACTGCTTCCTCTCTGTTCTTTCTTCGCTCGTCTCCTTCTCTTGCTACCGAATGTCGATTGATCAAATGATGTCTGTTCTAATCTAATTCGGCAAGTTTTAAAGAATGAACATGGGTTGGGTCGGTAAAATGAGGGATTTATCCACTTAAAGTCTGGATACCCGACTGCACGTTGCGGCGAGATGATTTGTTAATGTCGCGATGTGCGCTTCCTGGATCGCTCGCCGCGGCGAGATAATTATTTGATGTCGAGACGTGCTGTCGCGTGTTGCTGCGTAGGGACGTGGGAATTGGTATACACCGCGACGTGTCTTCTCCTGGATGCGCCGCGACGTGATAATTAAGTTTCGCTGTGGTATTAGTTCACGTCGTGACGTGCCTTCTTCTTGATGCACTGCGACGTCCGTGGAGGAGCTCACGTCCTGTTGACTTTCTGATCCTTTTGACTCTTTTGCTTTCCTACAAGACAAAATAGCAATTTGCAGTATCAATTGTCCTTGGAAAAATTATAACGCAATTAATATTAATTTGCAACAATTTTACTAACAAAATGCAAATAATAGGAGCTCAATATAAGGAACTAATTTAAGCACAAAAATTAGAATAGGAGTCAAAAAGTGCATTAACAGTTATAAAAGTGCAGCCAATTAATAAGATAAACTTGGGCTCAATCAACGTTGACGTCGAGTACAAACTTGGAAAACTTGCAGAACTACAAACCATACTTGGAAAAGGTAAAACTCATCCGTGTAATGTACCAAACTTCCTAGAAGAGCCAATAAGCCCAAGATTGCCTACACCACTAGTTGAAGGATCCTCCTCAAATGTCCCTTTAGCCTAGAACATTGAGCCACCAACACAGTAAATACTAAATCTGAATCTTCTTGTGATATATCACCACGTGTTGAACTGTGTGTAGGTGGGGATCTTCAGCAACAATAGGAAAATGAAATTACTTCTGCCATGTCCATACTCAATGGAAAATGACCAAAATGTCAGAACCTCACAGAGAATAACGAAGGGTATGTCGAATAGGCAATATGAACCTGAATTGAAGGCACGAAGCAAGTATCCCATATGCAACTACATTTCAACCTCTGATGTCAAAATAACTAGTGGGCTCTAAAGTGGTCATTTACCCATGAATGTACAGGAAGCATTGAATGAACTGAAATGGAAGGAAGCAATGAACGAAGAACTGAAGGCGTTGTAAAAAAATGATACATAGAAGCTAGTGGATCTACCTGAAGGAAATAGAATAGTGGACTGTAAATCGGTATTCACACCAAAGCTTAAGGCAGACGATAGCCTAGACTGTTAAAAGCTAGACTTATCACAAAGGGATATACACGGAAGTATGGAGTGGATTATGATGAGACTTTTGCTCCTGTTGCGAAGATGAACACCGTTCAAATCATACTCTCAATTGTTGCAAAACAAAGATTGGACTCTTTAACAACTAGACGTGAAGAATGCATTTTTAAATGGGGAATTGGTGGAAGAAGTATACATGGACATTCCAGAAGGAGTTGAGTGCTCATGAATATACAAAGACAAAGTGTGTAAGCTCCGAAAGTCACTCTATGGGCTGAAGCAATCACCACGAGCTTGGTTCGGCAAGCTTACAATCATTATAAAGGAGTTTGGTTACAACCAGAGTAATGCTGATCATACACTCTTTGTAAAACAGGTAGAAGGAAAATTTATGATGATGCTCGTCTATGTGGATGACATGATCATTACCGCAAGTGATCAAAAGGAGAATGACGATTTGAAGAAACAATTGACAATGAAGTTCAAAATGAAGGATCTTGGAGAGCTTAACTACTTTCTAGAAATAAAGGTCACTAGAACAAGCTGTGGAATTGTACTCACACAAAAAAAGTATACGTTAGACCTACTTGCAGATACAGGTTTGGTTGAATGTAAACTAGCAGAGATGCCAATTGAATTGAATCACATACTGGAATTTACCCAAATTAGACTCCAACAAACAAAGGGAGTTATGAGCGCTTAATTGGAAGGTTGAATTACCTCACGCATATACGACCAATTTTAACGCATTTTGTGAGTATCTTAAGCCAATTTATGCATGCCCCTAGTGAGGATCATCTACATGATGTTATATAAGTGTTGAAGTATTTGAAAGGCACACCTGGACGAGGATTATTCTTTGCGAGGAATGGAAACATTAAGATTGAAGGGTATTTAGATTCGGATTGGGCAGGTGACCAAACTACCAGAAGATCTACTACTGGCTATCTAACTATAGTGGGTGGTAATCTCGTAACTTGGAAAAGTAAAAGACAAAAGGTGGTGGCTAGATCAAGCGCTGAAGCGAAATTTAGAAGTATGGCTTATGCGTTGTGTGAGTTGTTGCGAATAAGACGAATTTTCAGAGACCTAGGGATCGAAGTCAAACTACCCATGAACTTGCATTGTGATAATAAGGTAGCAATTAAGATAGCACAGAACCTGGTTCAACACGATCGTATGAAGCATGTGGAAGTTGACAAGCACTTTATCAGAGAAAAGTTAGATTGTAATATCATTCAGTTTCCTTATGTACAATTGCGGCATCAGCTATGGGATCTCCTTACAAAATCTATCACCACGAATGCTTTCCATGACGTATTGGACAAGTTAGGCAAAAATGATTTTCATGCACAACTTGATGGGAAGTGTTAGTAGGATACGCGAAGTAGATATGAGCTATCTGACTATTATTATATATGATCATATATTAACTAACTGATAAGATACCATAGCAGTAGATCCTTTCTGTTGTACTACTTATATATATATATATATACTGATCTCATAAGAATGAATTATTATGAAGAAAAGATCTCTTTCTTAAAAAAAGTCTTTAGTAGGCAATCCTATTGCTTCCAAGCATGCACTTAGATAGGACTAACTAATGGTTTCATACGTTTTAAACAAATCAATCTTCAACACACAGCTCTTAATATGTTTATTGGACTAATATTCACCTAAGAGCTCTTGGAGAATGAGGATGTTATCCCCGATATTCCTCTCAGGTAAGAAAGCTCCTTAAGCCACACTAATTATCTATCCCAATACTACCTTCAATCTTTATGTAAGAAGCTTGGCTATCGTCTTATACATTGTAGTACAACAAGATATAGGTCTAAAATCTGAGATAGAAGAAGGATGTCTCTTCTTCGGGATAAGGCATATATAAGAATGATTGAGCTCCCGTAACATCTAACTTGCAAAAAAGAATTCCAATATTGCATCCATGAATAAGGAATTAGTAATGTCTCAAGTTTTTTGAAAAAAACCAGCAATAAATCCTTTCAACCCAAGAGATTTTGAAGCACTGAGACCAAAGAGCATATCCTTAACATCTTATGGCGTGAATGGAGCTAAAAGCATATCCTATTGCGTGTGATTTAGATTAACTACCAAAACATCTTTCACATATAACCCCTTGGTTAAGTTTCATAACTACCTATTAGTTGTTGAAAATAGCGTCTAATATACCAAGTCATCTCCTGTTGTTTTGAATACACAGTCCTATCAATGTCTCTTTGTTCAGAAATGGTATTAACGTTTCATAGATGCATGGAAAAACTTAGAATTGGAGTCCTCGTGTTTGAGCCATGTCTGTCTAACCTTTTGTTTGGAATTATGAATATTAGGACCCTCTTGATAATCCTTCAACCTCTCCAGTCCATGTGTCTTAATGCCGAGTTATGTGGATCCTGTTAATAAGCCTCTTATGCCTCATCCAGTTTTTGTTTTAAACATGAATGTTGATTCTGCATTCTGAGAAATTGTTTAATTGTTGTCGTGAAAGTGTTAAGTTTTTGCATGGGCTAAAACATTTTATACCCCTACACGTTATATCACTAACAACTTCTAATGACCTTTATAAATCGCTCCTGCTATGAAAGACTGTTAAAAAATATGATGGGTGCCCCACCTCTAGCCATTCCATACTGTTAAGATCTTTATATTCTACTATTATCTTTTACCACAAAGACTGATAAAGATGTTTTGATTTTATAGGAAGTGAAAATAGTAGAAAATAAAGAACACTGAATTTTACGTGGTTCGAAAATTTAAGTGCTATCTATATCCAAGGAGCTCACACTTGTGGTTCTACTACTATCAAGAAAAGAGTAAGTTACAAGAGATTGAGTGTTTTCAAAAACACTTGTAAGAGGTCTATGAACTCTCTCTAGTACCATCAGATAAGTACTCTAGCAACTCTTAAACTTTCACTCTATTCTTTTTGTAAATCACTCCCAGATTATTGATTACAATAATTGTGTTTAATGTATTCTATGTGTATCTAAGACTGAAGCTTATGCCTGTCTTATATAGGAATGGGTAGCAGTTTCATCCGGTGATGTCTTCACTTATGAGGTAGATATCATATGCCCTTACGTGTTCAACTTATGCTATTAAATGTGTTAATGTGACTGTGTTTGATAATGCTTCTGTATTGTCCTTCTCACGTGAGTCTCACATGTCTCACTTAGATATAGCATTATTCTTCTGTTCCTTAATCAGAAAGTCTTTCCCTCTTTCTTCTTCTATGTTCAGACACACATCCTTCACACATCTTTGAATCTTTAAATCTATCTTTTGTTTTATTGTATCTTCGTTGAAGATTGATGGAGAACTGGTGAATATCGCCACATTTATTCCCTCCTTCTCTATTAATCTTTGCAAAGTTCATCGATCTGTGAGTGTATTAGAAACTAAAAAACCCTAGCTTCGCCAAAAATGTGAGATTGAGAGAAATAGTCTTCGATTGTTGTTGACTTCAAGAGGCCTCACTTATCTATAGATAACCTCTACAGGAAGTGAATTTCTTTGGAGTCAAAACCTTCGTACCGAAGTCAGATGGGTTTAAATCACCTGTGATTTTTTCCAGAGTGAATACCCCTTGTGAGATTCTGTCTCTAACAAAATGAAGTTGCATGTCGATGTGCTTGGATCTCTTATGCAGTACTAGGTCTTTACTAAGGTAAAGTGCAGTCTGACTATCTATGTATATTACTGATTTCGTGATGTTGATTTTGATTTCCTTTAATATGCCTAATAACCATGGTAGCTCTTTTACCCCTTCAGTAATGGTATAATTTTCTGCCTCTGTAGTAGATAGAGATACTACTGACTATTGTTGTCTTTCCAACTGATTGTATTTCCTGATAATGTGAAGAAGTATATTGAAATTGATTTCCTTGTATCTTTATCTATTGCATAACCTGCATCCACAAAGCCATATAAGGACATATAATTACATTTAGCTAGTTTAGCCTTTAAAAGGAATAATCTGTAATTAATAGTTCCAGCTAAGTATCTGAGAACACCCTTCAGCCCTTGCTAGTGTTCAAATCCTGGATTGGCCATAAATTTACTTAGGATACTAATAGCATAGGCTAGATCAGGTCTTGTACATAACAAGATGTACATTATACTTCCAACTCCAACATCATAGGGATAGCGTGCCATAGCTTTCTATTCTTCCTCTGTCTTAGGACTCTTACTAGATACCATCTGTAGATGTGATCCTATAGGGATAGAACTTGGTTTAGTTAGTTCTATATTGAACTGAGCTAGAACTTTTCTGATATAGTTTCTTTGAATAAGCCATAGCTTTCCTTCCCTCCTTTTTCTAATTATCTGCATTCCTAGAAGCTTTTGTGCTTCTCCCCTATCCTTCATCTTGAAGTGATTACACAATTCAGTCTTTACCTCTTCAATTCTGATTAAGTCTTCTCCTGTAATGATTAAGTCATCCATATAGACCAACATAAAGACTACTTTTGTCTCTCCTAGGCCGTTAAAGTATAGGCAGTATTCATATGGAATTCTAATAATATTCATACTAGCTACAACCTCATGGAACTTTTTATTCCACTGCCTAAGCACTTGTTTAAATCTATATAGGGATTTCTGTAATAGACAAACATAATCTAGCTTTTCCTTATCCTTAAAGCAAACTGGTTGCTTCATGTAGATGGTTTCTTTCAGCTTTCCATATAGGAAGGTTGTTTTGACATCCATTTGATTGATTTCCCAGTCATAAATTGTAGCTAGCACTAAGATGAGTCTTATGGTCTTAAACTTGACTACTGGTGAGAAAATTTCCTTGTAGTCAACTCCCTCCTTCTGTCTATATCCCTTTGCTACAAGCCTAGCCTTGTATATATAAGGTTATGCTTTTGTAACTCCTTTCAGTTTAAACAACCATTTGTTTTCTATTAACTTTGCTTTAGGTGGTCTAGGCACTAATGTCTAGGTCATATTCTTCATTAGAGAACATATTCTTCATTAGAGAAGAATACTCCTTCTTACAATCCATCTTCTACTGTTCAGCATCCTTTCTGCTTATGGGTTCTTCATATATTTCAGGAGCCCTATAATCTATGGATTAAACAATAAGATATACAAATTCAACTAAGTTTGAGTCTGTGTATCTTCTATTAGGAATTCTTTGTCTCAGTTGCCTATCTCTAGTGAGCTAATAGTCTTGTAGAGCTTCATGAGGGTTATCAGTAGTTGTGTGTGAGGCTCTATCCTCACTTTCACTTCTGTTTCTTCAATCTCTTGTTCATGACTTGCACAGGTTCCTCATCATAAGAATGTGTGCTACCTTCTTCTTCTGTTTCTGGTGGCATATAGAAGGGGATTAAATTACTTGGTGATCCAAGTTGCTTCTGAACTTCCATTTATAGGTCAGAGGTTGGAGAGTTCCTGCACAGCAAAGGAAAGTCATTTTCCTTGAAAATCACATCTCTATTAATAATGGTTTTGTAACCTCCCTGTTAAAGTAGTAAAATCTTGTAACCTTTGACTCCTTCTAGGTAACCTAGAAACACTCCCTTTACTGCTGTAGGTTCCAACTTACCTTCCTTTTGATGTGCATATGTAGTACATCCGAAGGTCCTTAGGTGAGTCAAGTTAAGTTTCTCCCCCTTCTATATTTCTTGTGGAGTTTTGTACTCATTAGCAGAAGTAGGTAATCTATTCACTAGGTAGGTTGCAGTCTTAATTACTTCTCCCTATAAAGATTGTGAACAACCTGATGATAGTAGCATACACCTAGTCTTTTCTAAGAGTGTTCTGTTGAGCCTCTCAGCTATACCATTCTGCTGAGGTGTAGCTCTAACTATCTTATGCCTTAGAATGCCTTTCTTAATGTAGTAGTCTTCAAACTCCTTATTGCAGTATTCCAGTCCATTATCTGTCTTTAAGCATCTCAACTCCTTTCCAGTCTAATTTTCCATTAGTGTATACCATATGCTGAAGATTTCTAATGCTTCATCTTGCCTCTTCATAGGATAGACCCAGCATTTCCTAGACTTATCATCTATAATTGACATGAAAAATCGATTCCTTCCTACAGTGAACACTTGAGTTGGCCCCTAGAGATTACTGTGAGCATATTCCAAGATCTCTTTAGCCTCCTTTGCTCCCTTTTCGAAACTGGTTTTGTGATGCTTTCTTAGCACACATGATTTACAGAAATCTAGCTTCTTTATATCTTTTTCTAGAATCAGTCTCCATTTTGAAAGATGGAACAAACTCTTGTTCACTGCATGACCCAACCTTGAGTGCCATTGTTTAGTTGTATTAGGCTTTACATTTTCTGTAGTTAGGTTCACTTTGGTAGTGCCTATTACATAATATAGCCCACCTCTTTCAACTCCTCTTATGATCACTCTACCATTCTTTAGGATTTCTCTAAGTCCATCCTTAGATCTAATATGAAAGCCTTGTTTGTCAAACATGCTTTCAGAAATGAGATTTCTCCTTAATTCAGGCACAAATATGACATTAGTTAGGGTTCTCCTTTTCCCATCAAACATGTTGATAGAGACATTCCTAATCCCTTCAATCTTTTGCTGCCCAAAATTTGCCATCTTTACTTTGGCTCTCTGCTAAGATCTTCACTCTCTTCAGTGACAGCTAATATCTCATCACCACTTGAGTCTTCAGGTTTCTCCACATTCCCAGCGTCTCCACTTTGTGCAACCTTGTCTCTTTTCTTCTTTCTACAAACTCTTGTAAAATGTCCCTCCTTATCACAGTAGAAACACTTCTTGCCTTTAGCCTTTTTCTTCTTTTCTTCACCTTCTTTGGTGTGCTTATCCTTGCCATTTCCTTTCTGCCAATTTACTTTCTTGCTATTCTTTTTCTGTGACTTCTTATCTTGATTATTTTTTATGAACATGACTTCTTGTTCCTTCTTGAAAGGATTAATGTCCACTATTTCTTCCATTAGTGAGTCCAAAACCCTCTTAACAATTAGAGATTCTCCACTAGCATACTTGATCACGTTCTTGAAAGCATTGAACTCATATGGTAAAGCTTTTAGAATGACTACGACTTGATGTTCTTCTGAGATCCTTTCACTTATAGCTTTTAAATCTTGCACCAACTTAAAGAAGTAGTCCAAATTATCATCAAGAGAAATAGTAGTGTTCATTTTATAATTAGCAAGATTATGTAAAAGTGTCATCTTGTTAGGCAGACATCTTTTAGCATATAGTTCATCAAGTTTTAGCAAAGTTTCTATGTAATATTACAATTCTTAACTTTCCTTATCACAACCGGTGATAAGTGAAGCATTAACTTGCAGTGGGCAAGTCTTTGTATCTTAAGTCTTTTTATAGGGTCAGTCTCTACATCATATTGTTCTTCAATAGCACCATAACATTCATAAGACTCAAGTAAAGCTTGCATCTGAAGATTCCAGATTGTAAAGTCTTCCTTACTAGTGAAGACATCCATTTCTTTTCCTACCATTTTAAACGTAGTTTAAAGAGACCAGAGAAGAAATATTCTTATAGAAAATCTTGATGAACCTTGATGCTTGAATAGCTAAGAGTAGATAGGTTCTAATACCACTGATGTTAAGATCTTTGTATTCTACCATAGTCTGTTACCAGACTGATAAAGATGTTTTGATTTTGCAAGAAGTAAAAATCGTAGAAAAATAAAGAACACTGAATTTACTTGGTTTGATAGCTTAAATGCTATCTACATCCGAGGATCTCACACTTGTGGTTCTAATACTATCAAGAAAATAGTAAGTTATAAGAGATTGAGTGCTTTCAAAAACACTTTCAAGATATATATGAACTCTTTCTAGTACCCTCTGATAAGTACTCTAGCAGCTCTTAAACTTTCACTCTATTCTTTTCGTAAATCACTCTCAGAATATTGTTTACAATAAATGTGTTCAATGTATTTTGTGTGTATCTAAGACTAAAGCTTATGCTTGTCTTATATAGTAATGGGTAGTAGTTGCATCCGGTGATGTCTTCATTTATGAGGTAGATATCATGTGCCCTAATGTGTTCAACTTATGCTATTGAATGTGTTAATGCGACAGTGTTTGATAATGCTTTTGTTTTGTCCTTCTCACGTGAGTATCACGTCTCACTTAGATATAGCATTATTATTATGTTCCTTAATCAGAAAGTCTTTCCCTCTTTCTTCTTCGATATTCAGAAACACATTCTTCACACACATCTTCAAATGTTCAAACTATCTTCTGTTTATTGTATCTTCGTTGAAGATTGATGGGGAACTGGTGAATATCAGCACACATATATATGTTGAACAAGCATACAGGAGTGATCTGACATCCCATTCTCACCAAAATGAACATTTGCCTGTGGAAAATGACTGAGTCAAAATAGGTTCACCAAGGCTCCATATAATTTTTTTGGTATCAACATGGTTCCTTGTTGGTTGTTTGTCTAGTGAATAATTGACCAGTGCCCCTCAAATCGAGCTGATTGGTCTTGTATAAAAAGTGAGTAAGCTCTCTGCCACTCCCTATTATGAATCCAGCTCCCCCATCATTCTCACAAGCATTCAAAGAGCAATTAAAGTCCCCAATTACTAACCACAGATTCTACATACCATAATGTATAGCTCGAAGATCCTTTCATAAATCCTCTCCCTGAAAAGCAAAATTGGATGCATACACAAGGGAGACTTTAAAAAGATCAATTGTCCCTTCAGTTGACAGTAAAGATGCATATATTGATCACTACTACTACTGTTGTGCTTAACTTCGAAGAAATCCGTATTAAATAAACAAATAATGCAACCATTGTAGTGGTGGGGATGATTTGTGATAATTTTCCATTGAGTACCCAAAAATTTCAATCCTGCTTGAACAAAATTTGCCTTTATTTAATCTCTAGTAAACCAATCAAAAAGGCTCTCTTATCAGCTACTAAATCCTTCACCATTAATTGTTTAAAAGGGTCATTTAGCCCTTTTGAATTCCACACAACTATAGTCATCTAAGGGAAAACCCCTTTAGATTTATCTTTCCGTTGAGGTGATCGTTTCCTAGATTTATTTAGATAATCGTGAGAGGTTTCCACTTTAGTCTTGTTGGGTCCGTGTTTTGCGTGTTGGGCCCGTGTTTTGCGCACTCGCCGGGCTCATCCCCGGGTGCTTCAAGGTTG
>JANZLC010023044.1:0-10876 GCA_026413385.1 Erythroxylum gracilipes
AGTATGAAAATAAATCAAAAAGAACTCAATTTGGATCAGTATAGAGGAAGTTATGGTCAAAATACGAAAGTATGTTCGAGCAGTCAAAGTGAAGGATGTTCGTCGCGACGAGAAAAATGAGACGTCGCGACGAATGGCCAAAAAAATCAGTTTTCTCGGATTTCTTGCAGCGTTCGTCGCGACGAGTTCAACAGGACACTATACATACGTCGCGACTACATAATTCAATCAATTTATTCGTCGCGACTACAAGAAGGACTTGTCGCGACGAACTCAGATGTGCACACGTCGCGACTAACAAATTAATTTAAATTAATTCGTCGCGACGTCTGGTTCGTCTTCTCCGAACTCCAGATTTCTTTCCTCTACTTCAACATCTCTCAAGCTTATTTTTACCTCCATTCAACACCAAAGACACTTCAAATCAATTTTCTAACTCATTTTAAAGCTCAACACTAACATGCAACTCAAATCTTCAGAATCTATGCTTAACCTCAACTACACTTCACCGGATGAACACGGACAGAATAAGCATTCGACTTTTCCTCAGATCTTAACAGAATATCGATCACACTTCATTCTAGAGTTCCATAAACAACTTACTAACAAGTTCTTTCTCTCATTCAAGCATCAAATCTTATTTGGTACCGAGACTAACATCTCTACCTTACATGCATGCATTTTTATCAACTGGAAATCCATCCTATTACAACAACAAGACTCGGATTAAACACACTTACTTAGATCTGCTATGAATCCAGCACAAGAATAGATCAGATCCAGCAAAGTCTCAGAAATCGCAGTCGGTGTCTAACTCCATCACCGAGAACACATGCAACAATTTTCTTCTCTAATTTCAAATTCATACACGGTTAACTTGCATGTCTTACACGTGTACTCTAACACTTGCCATTTGTCTCACTAACTTTGCCACTTGTCCTCTACATAGTAGTGCCACTTGTCCCAATTATTGGTTGCCACTTGTCACCCCATAATTGGCCAATAAATCAATATTTTTCACAAAAATTTACTAAAAATCCAAAAATAACATAAATGATTCCGAAATTGCCAAAGCACATTTTAATCATAATTTGCAACTCAATTGTACCCGGAAAATGTCATGAATGCATGTACAATCATATAAATGATCAAAGAGTGCATGTCAAAATTAATATTGCATGAAATGCATTTTCCCAATTTCTCATCAAATTTTCAAAATTCACAATTCTAGCCCTCATGTGGGTAACGGAATATTACACATTGAACTCAAGCCATTGCTATATCTTCAAGAGGAGAGAGGTGCCTAGTCACGCATAACTCCAAGACACTTCACAACCGAGAACCCACTAGAAGTAACCATGGTAGCAGTAGATGGTGGAATGTAGAAGAAAATGGTATGGATGAGAGAAGACGGTGGTGTGTGCGTGAAGATGGAGTTGTATTAAAATGATGGAATAATAGATGGAGGTGTCGGCTCTCTCCTTCTGCTATAAGTTAGCCTAAAATTGCACAGTCGGTTAATTTGCTGAAAATGGTCTGGGTCAGTGTCAATTTGAAGCTTTTGCCGCGGCGAGAGGATGCATTCGCTGCAGTGAGCTTTTCCCGAAAGATTTATTCTTTGTCGCGGTGAACTTTTCCCGAAATATTTCTTCAGTAGATACACAGATTTCACCGCAGCGAAACATCAACGTCGCCGCGGCGAACTTGCCTGTTGCACTCCGTTGACTTGTTGACTTGTGCTCTTGTTCTTCACTCCTTGGCTTTACTTCTTGAATCTCCTATAATGAAAAATAGTAGTTTGCAGTATCAATTGTTCTAAGAAAATCAATTTAGTGCAATTTCCAATTATTTGTGACAATTTTACCTTCAAACTACATTCATTCAAGACAAGCATTCAAGAGTTAAATTAAGCATAAAATCCTAAAATAAGAGCCAAGAAGTATAATAAAACCATGAAATTGTCACCAATTGATATAGAAAACTTGGGTTCAATCAATGTGTTAGGAAAATTATGTAATTTTTCAAGAATGTTAGGTTGTAATTTAAGAAATCCATTATAAAATTCTATACCTAAATATTCGGTATTTTTTGTGCTAATTTAATTTTCTGTTTTCTTAGAATTAATCTATACCTAAATATTCCATATTTTGTTATGCTAATTTTATTTTATTTTTGCTTAGAATTAATCCTCTAGATAAGACTTGTTTTACTTTTTGTAAATGATCTTCTTTATTTTTATTGGAAAAAAAATAATGTCATCTACATAGGCTAATGAAAATTCTTCTAATCCTTTTAAGTTATTATCCATAAATCTTTGATAAATTCTAGGGGCTTGTTTTAATCCAAAGGATAATACATTCCATTGGTAATGTTTTTGTGTGGACAAGTAAAGGTTGTTAATGGTTTTGTATTTTCGTGTAATCTTAATTGCCAATATCCTGATTTTGCATTTAGTGTAGTAAACCAATGGTGTCCTTTTAATTGACTATTAATATAATATTTTCAAGGTAATTTGTATGTATCTCCTATAGTAGCTTTATTTAATTGTTTATAGTTAATTACCATTCTTCTTTTACCACATTTTTGTTCAGAATGGTTATTTACATAAAGAGTTGGGGCTGAATGTTTACTTATGCTAGGTGAGATTAATTATTTTTGTAATAATTCAGAATATTTAGTAATAAATTCTTGTACATCTTGTTGTGTATATGGTATGTTATTTTTAATATTAATTTCCTTTATAGGATCTTTTAATTCTATTTCAATTAATTGGTTATTAATTTTTTTTATAGGGTCAAGTGGATTTTCACTGCATACTTTTTCTATTAAAGTTTCTATCTCATTTTGTAGAGTTAAATTATTAAGAAGATAAAATTGTAATTGATTTAATTTTTCGGTTACAAATTGTAAAGTTTTATAATAAGTTGTATGATTTATAGGAATTTTAAGAATGATAGATTTTTTATTTAAAGGATTTATTATTGGTGTTTTTAAAGTTATGTAATGTAAATATTGACAAAAGGTATTGTATAATTCAAGAAAATTGTTTCCTAAAATCAATGGTAATCCTGATTCTTGTTGATATATTAATGGTATTATAAAAGTATAATTTTCAATAATATTATTATTATAATAACTGACATTTCAAATAGATTTAATGCTTCCATTTGTTATTCTTATTTGTAAGGGTTTGTTTAATTTTTCTAGTTGTTTAATAATATTTTAGAGGCTATACAAATAGTAGCACCGGTGTTGATATAAGCATTAACTTTTTTATTCTGAATAATCACTTGAATAAATGTTGCATGCAGATTGAGTTGTCGATTATGAAGTTTGGAGGTCATATTGATATAATGAAAAAAATTCACTAGATGGCAAGCAATTTTGAGTGTCTTTGATTTTGAAGTTGAATTTATTAAAGGTGAAGCAAACTCCGTTTTTTATTTTTTAACCAAAGAATTTTTATAATCAATATCATGATTTTAAAAGCAAAACCCACTTCCGAAGCCTCTACTAAAAGCCCAATGAGCCATATGCGCCCATCTACTACAAACTTTATCCCCTCAAATCGTACAATAGAGCAATCAGTAAAAACCTAGAAAGAGATTCTAGAAGAAGAAAAACAATTCCCTTTTTACCAAAAACTAAAGTGAGACCTCATCTAATATGAAGGACATTTCTGAGTGGTTATAACATTTTTTAACAACTTCAAAATTGACTATAACTCTAAGAGATTCAATTGACGAGTTCCTATAGAAGAATATTCTTTTTAAAATGGTTACTAAAAATATAAAACAATCATTTTATATGAATCGAAACCCAAAGAAATTTTATTAATAATTTCTTTAAAAGATTTGCAAATTTCAAAATAAAAATCTTTTCAAAACAAATTTTTAAAAATAAAAATTTTAAAATATTTTGACAATTGAAATGGATTTTATGTCCCAAACCCTTTCAAAGTGATAATATGTATTTCCAATAAGATACCTCTATAAGCCTTAAGATTTGTCAAAATCCCAAGAATATTATATACACATCCTTAAAGAAACATATTGTGTGAAAATTAAACATCATTACGTTGAGCTTTACAAAACAGTCTCTGTCTACTCCACTTGTAAAATAAACAAAGTGATTCACACAATAGAGTGGGGAGTTGAGCCAAAGAAACCCAAAAGAATTGAAACTCATTTAGTTGTTTTTCTTCAACACTAGAGCAAAGTACTATTTCATATTCTAGTTCTTAATTAGTGGAAATGGTATAAGTGCATCCTGCAGATATTCCTGCCAAAGGTATATGAAGGATATTTTACTTTTATAGCAAAATAACAAGCTAAAGACTATGAAGACATTTTCTCACCTAGCGTCTTATTTGTCTCTAAATTTTTCACCCCTTGGGTGTTAATGTGGAAGTACGAGTACAAACAAGACCCATAATTGGACATCCCGATATTATAATAAAGAAGGTGAGGGTGATCATGAGTACATACTAAAGGTAGATATTTCATCCTTTAGTGGTGACTTTGATATAAAAGCCTTTTAGATTAGTTAGGAGAAGTAGAAGGATTCTTTGATTATACTGAAATTCCAAATAAGAGGAAAGTAAAGTTAGTTGCTTATCAAATTAAGTGGAGCCATTGTCTGGTGGAATCAATTGAAGGACAATAAGCAAAGACAGGGGGAAACTTCAATTTCTACTTTGTAAAATTTGAAGCAATTATTAAAAAGATGACTTTTGCATCTGGATTATGAGTAGTATTTTTTCGACGCTTGTCAAAATTTCATTCAAGAGAGTAAGACTATTCATGAGTAGACTGCTACATTTTTTAGATTGGTAGCTGGAAATAATTTGACAAAAAGTGAACCAAAAGAAGATCCTTGGTATTTAAAGGGTTTAAACCCACCAATTGAAGATCAAGTTGGGATTCAAATGGCTTTGAATGTTTATAATATGACGAATTTAGATATGAGGGTTGAGATGTTGATCAATGAGAGGTCAAAGGATATAGGAGAAGGGGGAATATTGAGAGAGTGATAAGTGAAAAAGGAAAATAAGTTATTAACGCTACTCCCACGTGTGTTAATAGGGCAAAGGGAAATAACCATGGTGAAAATTCCATCAAACAACCTACTCCATCTACTAAATTCACTAACCCATATGCTAAAATAACTCCTTTAAAGTGCTCTAAATATGGGGAGCCAAGCCATCATTTCAATGAATGTCCAAAGCAAAAGTTTGTCAACACAACAGAGTAGGAAGCAAGAGACTTTGAGGAAGAGGAGTGTAGGCCGAATGGGGAAGATTGGCAATGACACCAATTATTTCATTAGAAGCATGGTAAAAAGAAATATTTGTGAGCTAATCTTTGATAAAAGTAGCCAAGAGGATATCATCAGTAAATCGGTGGTTAAAAATCCGAAATTAGCAACTAAGCCTTACCCCAAATCCTATATCATTGCATGGATTATAGCCATTGATGATATCTGTGTCACAGAAAGTTGTAAGGTGTCAATCTCTATTGGTAAATACTTTGATGAACATTATTATGATGTTGTTGATATTTTTATTAGGTAAACCATGAAAATATGATGTTGATGCATATCAATCAAGAAGGGAGAAATTAATTGATTTGTAAAGAATGGTGTGAAGTATAGGTTAGTACCCATAGGTGGAAAGAGAGTGGTAAAACCTAATGGGACAAAGAAGCCATAAAATTAGAAAGTTTTTTGAGTGAGAAAAAAGAAATGATGGAGGTAAACTTATTAATAGAGAAAAGAGAAGAAGAGAGTGAACAGAGAGAATATGAGATTCCTTTAAATGTGCAGCCAATTTTAGAAGAATTTGGGGATGCAATACTCATTGAGTTACTTAATGGATTGCCTCCTATGAGAGGTTTCCAACAACAAATTTATTTAGCTCCTGGGGCTAGTTTACCTAACTTACCTCACTACTGTTCAAGTCTAAAGGAGAATGAGATTTTGAGTAATAAAGTAAAGGCATTGATTAAGAAGGGCATATTAGAGGGAGTATGAGCTTATGTACAGTTCATGCTTTACATATACCTAAGAAAGATGGTAGTTAAAGGATGTGTGGATAGTTGAGCTATTAACAAGATTAATATTGAAGTAAATCACTTGTTATTATAGAATTCATGTATAACATACAAAATGCATAAGAAGGGGGTTGAATTGTATATTCTTTTTGTGAATACAAAAACCTTTGATATTTCTTGAAAATAACTTTTTCAAACTATTAAGCGAATACTAAAAATAGCTACGTGATTAAATCGCAAATAACTTATATATACTTGTTTAAGAATAATAGAAATTAAAGTAAAAGGTTAGAAGGTAGACACTGCGATTTTATACTGGTTCACCCCAAACCTTGGGCTACGTCCAGTCCTCAGAATTCGTCTGAGATTTCATTATACTTCTTTAATGTTAAAAGTATTCTTTTCCTTTTAGAGCCTCTTTAGGTCTCTTGCACCAAGTATTCTTTTAGCTGACTTAGCCTCTTCAGGCTCTTAGCCTTTCCTTTCTCTCACTAGAAAGATATTGTGAGCTTTTTGTTACAATAGAGTTTGCTCTCGTGTATCGCACTTTGAATACATAATTTTTCTATATAAGTGATAACTTGAAAGCTTAAAGATCAAAAACTAGTTCAGTCTTTGACTACGACTAGTATTTATACCCTAACTCTCCAACTGCTTCTTAAAAACTGCTTTTTGTTTCTTGTAGAAACCGTTATTTAGTTGAGTTCTGTAACTAACTCCAATTGACTAACTGTCCGACGTACTAGAGTATCTTCACCTCTGTATCGTTTGTGTTTTCCTGCTTCTTCTGTGTTTTCCACTTCTTCTGTGTTTTCTGCTTCTTTTGTGTTTTTCCACTTCTTCTGTGTTTTGCTCTTCCTCTGTGTTTTTCCGCTTCTTCTGTGTTTTTCACTTCTTCTGTGTTTTTCAGCTTCTTCTGTGTTTTGTACTTCTTCTGTGTTTTCTGCTTCTTTTGGTTTTTTCCACTTCTTCTGTGTTTTGCTCTTCCTCTGTGTTTTTCCGCTTCTTCTGTGTTTTGCGCTTCTTCTGTGTTTTTCAGCTTCTTCTGTGTTTTGTACTTCTTCTGTGTTTTCTGCTTATTTTGTGTTTTTCCTCTTCTTTTGTGTTCTGCGCTTCTTTTGTGTTTTTACTGCACGCTTAACACACTTATCAAAACAGTTCATCTATTTCTAATATTATTATTATTTGATTGTCACCAAAATTAATAGGCGTGAAGTCTTCTTAACTTAACAATCTCCCTCTTTTTGATGATAACAAATAATCATAATTTTAGAAAGATAAAAGTGAATAAACAATATTATTTAGATAGCGAATAAGACGACAACAAAAGATATACACATGCATATATAAAAATACACATATGAAAAAGGTTTGTAGTCAATACTATCTTCTTTTCTTATCTCTGGTCTCCCCATGTACTATCTTTCTTCTGCTTCTGCTCTTCTCTTATCTTTCTTCTGCTTTTACTCTTCTCCCCCTATTTATTATTAATTAAAAACTTTATCGAAGATGCTTCATGATTTTAGAAAACATTCGTTGCAAATCAGTGCAGATCAACTTGAAGTCTTCTTCAATAGAAACTCGTAGATGAGCGACTTCCTCATGTAGATCACCCACTAAGTCACCCAGATCATCAACCTTAGTATGAATTTCTTCAATTTCCTTTACTAAGGCTTCCTGACTCCACTACTGTATGTGACTAATTTCTTCCAAAATAATAGTAGAATCTTGTTGAGGTGTTTTTGGTGGATGGAAGTTTATAGCAACAGATATTTCTGAAGGTAAAACATCTAATTCAATGATTTTGATAACAGGAGGTTTGAAAGATTGTTTTCCTTCTGAGAGATCAAGGTCATCAGGTCTAGGTAGTTTTGGAACTGGTTTTCCAAAAAGGTGTAGTACATCTTTAATTGAGAATATAAAACTCAAAGGTCTAAGGTGCATGATTCGATGCACAAGGGACTCTAAGTTGAAACTAATACCTTCAACCCTGATAGTTCTGTACTGTCCTCTTGTCACTCTTCCAACTACCTGGAAAGTTCCATCTGCAGTGAAGCGTCCACAATGACTTCCTGATGGTTTTGAAATATGATGTGAAACATAGATTCATGTAGGTTGAGATACATTGCATGGCTCATCTATGTTCCTCACAACTTCTTGTATCTGATCTTCTGTAAGATCATCTGTATTCCCTTCAGGATACAACTTCTGTTTCCCTTTGTCTTCATTGTGTACAATGTTTGAAGGTCTCGGTTGTATGTCTGGTAAAATCTTGATCAATGTTCTGTTTGTGATTGGGTAAATAATATACCGCTCCTTGGTCATCTGCATTGGATATGGTTATGTCTTTTCATCTCGCAGAACACCATATAATCTTTTCTCTTCATGATTCAACAGATGTATTGATCGACTATTGATTAGTATTGTTTTGAATTGTACCTTGACTAACCTTTTCAAACGTTCTCTTATAATAATTGAGCTTCTACTTCTAACAGGTACAAGTTCTTCAATCACCTCTTATCTTCATCTTCTTACTTTCTTCTACTAATCTGGAAGTAGGTTATTGTTGAGATTTCTTCCTTTTAAAAATCTCTGTTTCTTTAGTCGATTCTACTAGCTGATCTTGCAAAATTGAGACCAAAGATCTAGTAGCCTGTGGTGCTTTCTCTGTCTTTTCAGAATCTTCACCATGAGTCAAACCTTTCCTTTTCTTCTATTCTTGTTGACGCAGGGTTAATAATCTTGGTGACCTTCTTGATTGTTTGGATTTCTCGGAATGAAGTGTCTCCCCCTTTCTTTTCAATGACACTTATTTTACAGACTATTTCACCTGGCTTTCTTCTCTGTGTGAAATCGTCTTGGCTTTAATTGATTTATCTGACAATTTATTCTTCTTTTCTTCTATAGATATTCTTTCTATGGATTGAGGTTTTGTCTTCCTTGTAGGTGTAACATTTTCACTCAAGCTGCGTCTGACAATACGCTCCCCCTCAATCCTTGCTTTTGCCATAGAATATGTATCCTCCTTTTCTTAATTCTTCAAACCCATTCTACTGACGGTTGATGCTTTTTATGTTCATCTTCATTATGTTTCCTCTATCAAGAAAAATTCCAGAATCTCTGAAGATTCTTGTTAAAAACATACCATACGGTAAGGCATTAGAATCTCTCTTCGACTTCATCATGTAACTCAAAATTAAGTGTGGAAGATCTATATGTTGATGGTTGAGTAGATGAAACAAGCATTGTTCATCTATCATCGTCACAACATTCTTCGAGCCTGACCTTGGTAGAACACAATGAAAAAGTAGCGTATGTAGAACCCTAGCCTTTGGAACAAGAGTTGACGCCTTCTTGTCCTGTGGATCACTACTTCCATAGAGTTGTCGATTGATATGAGATATTCATCTTGTGTTATGAGACACCTTTGCTCCAACACATGGACATTCACTAACTTTCTCGATTAAATCCAGTGTCACAATAACCGACAATCTATCCACCATTGATACTAAGGTATCGTCTACTACTTTCGCATTCTTCCAAAAATCATATACTTCATTCAGATAGACTGTTTCACGAACCTGGAAGAAATTTTTCCATCCCACTACATCAATTTCTAGTTCAATGTCCATCTGGTTCTTTTTCAAAGAACTGAAATCAACATGTCTTCCATAAATCATAGATTGCTCCATTTGTGATTTGTAGACAATAGAAACTAAACGCACAAATGTATTTTTCTTAAAGTAATGATGTTAGCATCTGAAGTTGAGAATGTGAACAGAAAGAACTTGATATCAAGAACAGAGTAATGGATCGTTTTGTTAAGAGTTCTGCAAAAGTCGATTTCAGAATATTTCAAGAATATTCTAGAGTAGGTGATATTCTAAAGGCTTTGAGAAGATTTCCCTCTAATACCTTCTCTTGAAAGAAATTACCGTCTGTAACTTATCGTTACCGTTCTCTTGAAAACTTATGACTTTTTATCTTCTTTACTAAGAAAATCATTTGGATCATGACGTGTCAGACGATTGGTCACTCAACACTACTATATTCAAGTTTCGTCTGATTTTTTTGAATCTTTTTTCATTCAAAGGCTTAGTGAAGATATCTGCTAATTGATGATTTGTCTCAACAAATTGTAGACTAACGATCTTCCTCTGTACATTGTCTCGTAGGAAATGATGTCTAACTTCAATATGCTTTACCCTCGAGTGTTATATTGGATTCTTCGATAGGTTAATAGCACTTCTGTTGTCACAAAAAATTGGGATTTGTTCTTCTTGTATTGAATAGTCTGCTAACTGATACTTGATCCATAACGTCTGTGAGCAACAGCTTACAGCTAACATATATCCAGCTTCTGCAATAGATAGAGCAATTAAACTTTTCCTCTTACTTGCCCAAGAAACTAGATTATTGCCAAGAAAGTGACAACTTCCACTTGTACTCTTCCTATCAATCCTGTCTCCGGCGTAATCAGCGTCACAATAGCCAATTAACCTAAAATCTTTACCTTTCTCATACATTAGGCAAAGATCAATAGAGCCTGATAGATATCTCAAAATTCTTTTGATAGCAATATAGTGAGATTCTCTAGGATTTGCTTGAAATCTTGCACATAAACAGACACTAAACAAAATATCAGGTCTGCTTACTGTAAGGTAAAGTAAAGAACCAATGATTCCTCTAAAAAGGATTTGATCAGCCTTCTTACCTGCTTCATCCTTAGATAAAAGATTTGAAGGATGTATAGGAGTTGACATAGGTTTCACTTTTTCCATTCCATATTTAACCAACAGTTCTTTGATATATTTCTGTTGATGAAT